>CM035436.1:81905243-81920243 GCA_020310875.1 Ceratopteris richardii
AGCCGAAGGTGAATTAGTGGAAGAAGCATCAGAAGAAGAAATCACAGTGGGGGATGCAATAGGTGCAAAAGGTACAGTGGGAGGGACGGGTTGGCATTGGGTAGATAGAGAGGGAGGAGCATCAACAAAGGTGATGGTAGCGACTTCCAGAACATCCTTTGGTGGGAAAACAAGGTAGTTGGGAAGTTCTTCAATAAGCATAGTGATGAACTCCTGGGCAGCCGTAGAAATTGGGGGTGATGATGAGGCAATCAGTGTCTTGATCGAGAACCTAGTCGGGGTGGTGAAGACTGAAGCCACATCCTTGATAGTTCCTTCTATAGCAACATCCTTGGGCATTGTTACAACGATCGAAGCATCTTTCTACGTAAGAATGATACTTGAAGACAGGGGTGCAGAGGAAGCGTTGGAAGCTTGTGAAGAGGTGAGAGGCGCTTCTTTGGAAAGAAATGTTGAACTTCATCATCTTCTTCATCAACATCCATGTGAGAAGAAGCTCATATAGTGAGGAGAGGGGGTACTGGGGCATTGGATGCAACCACAAAGGGGACTAAGAAAGAGAAAATGTGCGGTAAAGGAGTGCGAGGAAATTCTCCCTTCAACAACTATTTAACAACTCCGTGGCAATTCCTTGTGGATGTGATGGAACTTAAAAGTTGCCTAGTTGATAGGTTCCTGAGAAGCCACATCAACAGCTGAGTACATCGGTCAGGAGATACCATAATTCCATTTCTAGAGATTAACTGTAAAAACAATAAATTGTAGGGCATGACACTCAGGGTTGGGGCGACACATAATAGCATATTCATTAGAGGATTTACATGAAAACATTTTATTCATCATTGCGACATGCAATTGGGTAACTTTGTTCCGACCTTCATTTGCTAGGCAAAGATTGGAAACCACAGTGGTGAGGGTTATGTGGACGGTGAAAGAGGATGACACAATCCGCCAGGTAGCATCATTAGTAGGGCATGTTACAATAGCATGATCCAATGTAAGGGAAAGTGGATGTGCTAGCACGGTGTGCCATGGTAGCTCGATGAACTTGAGCAAGCCACGTACATGAAGGTACTCAAGAAGCTCGTCAGGAATGTTGATACTAAAGGTAGTGATGTGAGAGAGGGACTCCATACACCGATCAAGAACTAGTGCACAACATGAAACAAGAACACTGAGCACACAAAGAGTACAAAGATCGCACAACACACACACAATAAAAGTGAGAAAACAAAAATTGCAACTTAAGTAGACAAGTGGAACAAATGGCACGCAATTAATCATAAAAGTGAGCACCGAAGAGGATATCCGGCCGTCATGTTGTCATAAAAAATAGATCCCCATAATGAACGAAAAACATTAAAGGGTGGTGCTAAGAGGAAGTCGATTGCCAATGATAAAAAGTGTGTAGGTGATGTGACAAGTGGAATTCCAGAAATTAGAATACCAGAGATATTACGGTCAACAAGTCAACTGAAAAACACACTAGAATACTCATGATGGCTTACAGGGACAACCAAAATATCAATCAAAACGGATGAGTCCACGACACAAAATATTGGAAATGAGCAACCGGAACGATACCAAGTCACGCAATCAATGGTGGGTAGTAGTGCCTTAGCTTAGAGCCATTCATTGGATGAGGAAGAATTGCTCCAATGAGTGTGGCTAATTGAAAATTGGCCAGACCCACTTGTGCAGAGATATGGTATGGACCAAACCGCTGAAGCTTAAACTTGCCTGCAGCACAATCTGATTTATAATTATAGAATAAAACCAACTGGCCGACCTTAAACACAGGAGTTTTCAGAAAACAATCATGGGTTTTAGCCTAGTGGAGCTAAACTTCTTATAACAGCAAAAAACATTCCAGTCTTTGTTCATCAAGAGAATGCAAGGTATCAAGGCGAGCAGGTAATGATTCAGTTGATAATAGTTTGTTATCTAGAGCCACACACAAATTGGGTGTGACTAGTTCCATCGATGTGATAGCTTCAAGTCCAAAGCCAATTTAAATGGTGTATAGCCAATGCTACTTTAAACGTGGTCTAGTAAGCCCACAAGATAGAAGGAAGAAGTTGGTCCTAGTGCTCAGGGAATTCCAGAACAAGTTTCTTTAGCATAAGAGTATTGCCTTATTGGTGCTTTTAGCTAAGCCATTAGCATGTGGGTAATAAGGTGTACTAAACTTATGGATAATATTAAACGTGTGAGTTAGAGCCTGGATAAGAGTGTTAGCAAAGTGGGTTCCTCGATCCGAGATAATTTCCAATGGTAATCCAAACAAGGGAAAAACATCCCGAGTGAGACATTTAGCCACAATTGGAACTGTGGTAGATTGGACAGCCCAGTTGTCAGTCCAACGTGTCACATAATTGGTACATGTGAGATAGCCGGAGGTGTTTTGGGTCCAATAAAGTCAAATCCCCATTTTTGGAAGGGTTCCAAAGGCAACAAAATTTGAAGAGGAAAATAATGATGATGCAGGGTTGTCTAGTCTATTGACATGTGTCACATTGCTTGACATGATTATAAATATCTCACTGCATTGTAGGCCACCATAATCCACTTTGCAAGATTTTTCGATAAGTTAAGTCCGCCAAAAATTTTCTGCTGGAAGGAAGAGAATGTGCCATAGCAATCACAGAAGGGACTTTGTGGGTGGGTATACAGTGGAGTAGAGCCTCGGAAGAGTCAGAATAATACAATTGTCTGACAATAAGACGAAACCAGTGACTATAAATAGCTAATTTACGGTGAAATGTGCTAGACACCAAAACCTGGTGGACACCCAACAGTAAGAAAAATCATTAATGTATCACAATAAGAGTCAAAAATTGATAAAGCGGCCTCGGGCCCCTTTCATGTGGTAGTAGTATAGATAGCAAGAGATGAGCCATCTACTCCAACGGGAGGTTCACCGGAATCTAATCTCGAGGGAAAATAGGCAATGGCATGTGCCGAACCCAAACTGTGTACTGAAGTGCATAACTTCCTTGGATGTTGTGGGTGGGGGTGCATCTAAGATTACTTCGACTTTGTTGGGATCCACATGTATTCCTTGTTTGGATATAATATGGCCCAAGAGTTTGCCATAGGCCACCAAAAAAATAGACTTGTTCATGTTTAAACAGAGATGGTATTCTCTACACTTTAAAAAGCAGCACCGAAAATGTCATAAATATGCTGAAATGTCACCGAACAGAGAGAAGTCATCCAAGTATACTCTCATAAAACTCGTGAGGTAAGGTGAAAATATATCTTGCATACAATGTTGGAAAGTGTTGGGTGCATTTCATAAGCTAAACCACATAATAGTACATGCATATACTCCCTAGTTTGTAATGAAGGCAGTTTTAGGAATGTCTCGTTCAGCCATCCTAACCTGGTTGTACCCACTATAGCCATCTAAAATTGAGTACATCTCACGGCCAGCTATATCATCCAACATACTATCCAAAAATGGCAAAGGAAAGGGGTGAGGCACTGTAACGGCATTCAATTAGTAGTAATCAACACATATTTGTAATTGTTTGTTCTTTTTAAGGATGATCACTATATGCGAAATCCACTCCGTGTGCTCCACAGGGACAATAAATCCAAATTTCACTATTCTATCTAATTCCTCTTTCACTTGTTGGGCATAATTAGGGCTCATATGGTAACTCTGTTGTTTGACTGGACTTGCATCTGATTTCAAGACCACTCAATGCTGGTAAATATGAGGGTCCAAACCCTTCATATCACAGTAATCCCAGGCAAGAACATTGGTAAATTCTTTTAGCAAGGTGAGCAAATCCTCCTGAAATGCAGGAGACAGTCCAGCTTTGATCTTCATCGGGTGCAGGTTGGTTGCATTGCCTAAGTAACAAGTTACAAATTGATCTTTCGACACATAGAATTGGCATGACATAGAGGGGTCATCCGGGGATTGGAATAGATGTCTCATATGCATAAAGTCAAAAAAGTCCCTAGTTTCATTAGCAGTATCATCCATGAGTGGTTGCACTGTGCAGGTCGTCAGAGACCAATTGTCCAACATTTGTTCTAAATCTACTATTCCCAGAGACAACAAATCTTGATTAGCAGTTAAAAATTGTGAGAAGAGATGATAATACACTCCAAAGATGAGGTTGGTGCTGCAATAACCTGCTCTACAGCTACCAAGTTTCACTCCAGGAATACTTAGTAGACACTTTGAGCTTGCTAATGATGCAATAAAACCTCCTTAATGCTTTGGAAGACCATTCTCCAATAGATTCATCAATACAGATAACTCAACTCAAAACAGATGATAAAAACTTGCTATTTTAGGATGAAGAGCACTCTGGTATTTTTCTTAGAGCTCACGGTCTGCTAAAAATTAACCAGAGAAAATTTGTATACATTCAATTGAATATATGATGAAACTAAAGCAAGAAATTTGATGAATTTTAATGGACTATATTGAGAGAAATCAATTGAGGAACATTGGTGTGTCATCTCGACTTTTTAGGAGTAAACTGCGTACATACATAGGTCACTTCAAATTGACATAGCTCATAGAGAAAAGATCGAAATATTAAAATGAAGCAAAATAGACTTATTAATTTACCTATAGCATTTAAAATAACTTCAAAAGAATAAGTACACAGAGAGAAATCACTAATCAAAGTTGATTGAGAAACATAGAGCAAACTTGAGACAGAAGCTGTAGAGAACTCCAAGTATGGTCTAAGAAATCAATATGTATTGCATATATGGTACATAAAATTGATGGGGATGAAGCATGGGAAGGAGGAGCACAATGTGTGCTTCCATGACGATCCAAATCTCAATTCTAATCTCCTCTAAAGGACTACTCTGCCCCGTGAATTTCTTCATGAGCTTTTATAGGAAGTATTGAATTCAATCTTGGTGGGATTCCACCTAAAAGTTCCTCCATTCTAGGGAATGCATCTACAAATACAAATGATTCTGAGAAGTTGTTCATGGTTCAACATCACATGATGAATATGATGACTGCTTATGTTTCAAAATCGAATGATGATGTTTAGTATGTTAATTCAGGTGCTTCAAACCACATGACCAGTCATGCGGAATGGTTTAGTACTTTGCAAAAAATGCTAGTTCTTGGATATGTTGAAACAGGTGATGACATATCACACCCTATCAAGCATACAAGAAACATAGCACTGTCTATGGAGGATGGAAAGGTAAAACATCTTGCAGATGTGCTGCATGTTCCAAATATAATAAAGAATTTGGTTTCTATTGGAAAAATGGTTGACCAGGGATTACAAGTCAGGTTCAATGCTCATGGACTACATGTAGAAGAGTACAAACAAGATGGAAGATTGATTTCCAAAGGAAACAAAGTGGGTAGGATGGAAAGGTAAAACATCTTGATGATGTGCTGCATGTTCAAATATAGCAAAGAATTTGGTTTCTATTGGACAAATGGTTGATCAGGGATTACAAATGGTTGACCAAGGACAAATGTCTATGGAGGATGGAAAGGTAAAACATCTTGTTGATGTGTTGCATGTTCCAAATATAACAAAGAATTTGGTTTCTATTGGACAAATGTTTGACCAAGGATTACAAGTCAAGTTCAATGCTCATGGGCTACATGTAGAAGAGTACAAGCAGGATGGAAGATTTATTGCCAAAGGAAACAAAGTGGGTAGGATCTTAACCTTAAATGTGAAAATTCATAAAATGAATGCAACCATGTTTGCAAAATGTGTAGGAGTTATTGTTGATATAGAGATCTGGCACAAACAAATTGGACATGCAAACTTGTAGAGGCTAAAATTGATGCAATCAAAGGAGATTTTCAATGGAACTACCAAATTTCAAAGTTGCAAAAATGCAAAATGTATGTGAAGCATATCAATTTGGTAAACAGTCAATAGCATCATTTTTGCATGAGAAGCAGGTTAGTGAGAATGTACTGGAAATAGTGGATACAGATGTTTGGGGACCTACAAAGACCACATCTATGGGTGTTTGTAGATTTTATGTTACTTTCATTGATGACCATACACAAAAAGTATGGGTATATTTCATGAAAGAGAAGAGCGAGGTATTCACTCACTTCCAGAATTTTAAGGCATGGCAAAAAAGAAAATAGGAAAGAAAATTCAGACATTAAGGTGTGATGGAGGATGTGAATACATGTCAAATGAGTTCAACAACTTTCTTAAAAATCATGGAATTCGATGTCAGTTTCCATGCAGGTACATAACACAACATAATGGCATTTTTGAATGCAAAAATAGACATAATGCAGAAATAGCAAGAGCTTTGATGGCTGAGAAGAATATGCCTCATTGTTATTGGGCAGAACCTATGCATACTTCTATATACATCATCAAAAGAACTCCAACTGTTGTTGTACATCAAGTTACACCTGAAGAGAAGTTTACAGGTAAAAAGCCAAACTTACCACATATGAAAGTATTTGGCTATATTGCATATGTACATGTTCCAGATGAGTTGAGGACAAAGCTTGATCCAAAAGCAGAAAAATGTAACGTCATTGGGTACTCCCTTGAGAAAAAGGGGTATAAATGTTATAACCCACTCACACAATAGGTGAAGGTAAGCAGAGATGTGGTATTTGATGAAATGTCAAGCTTCTATGCAGATGCTAAAGAAGGACTAAATCTTGAACCAAATGACAAAGAAAATATAAAAAATCAAGTGCAGAATCTCAAGTTTTGAGTGGACTAGATGCATCACCAAGCAATAGTTCCAAATCAAATCCATGGGTTGGAAGGTTGCATGGAAATTTTAGTCCAAAAAATTCATTAGATACATCCAAGAAAAGTAAAGAAAAGCTTTTTGTTGGTAGTAAAACATGTGCAAGTTTTGAAGATGTTGATGGAGATTCAAGCAGTTCAGAAAAGAGTCTTGATGAGGAACTTGGATTGCCCTCTATGAAGACTCCAAGAGCAAGAAAGGCACATGCAGATGATACAAGGAGAAGTGACCCAGGACCAAGAAGATTCGGGAGGATGCGTAATTTAGTGCAACGATGGACATATGACAATTATATGGCTTGTCATTGTGCCTACATGAATAAGGTAATACAATATGCTAAACCTTTTTTTGTTTTAAAGATGCAATTGGAAATGCAGATTGGAAAAAAGCTATGGATAAGGAGATAGATGCACTTTATGGAAACGAAACATGGAAGCTGGTTCCATTGCCACAAGGAAGGAAACCCATAGGCTACAAGTGGGTTTACAAGGCAAAGCACAATGCTAATGGTAGCATAAGTAGGTACAAAACACAATTGGTAGCGAAAGGATATGTACAAACATATGGCATTGATTATGAGGAAACGTTCAGCCCTGTAGCTAAAATTTCTACTATCAGAACCCTTGTTGCATTAGCTACAGCAAAAGGATGGAATTAACATCAGATGGATATGAAGAATGCCTTCCTACATGGTAAGTTATAGGAAAAAGTATATATGGACCAACCACAAGGATATGAAGATTCAAAGCACCCAGAATATGTTTGTAGGCTGCAAAAGGCCTTGTATGGACTTAAGCAAGCTCCTCGTGCATGGCATGCAAGGATTGTTGATTACTAAACCACCATTGGGTTTTCTATGTGTGATGCAGATCATTCATTATATGCAAGGAAAGGTGATGATGGCATCACAATTGTGACTATTTATGTTGATGAACTGATTGTAGGAGGTGACAATGAAGCAACCATTAAAGAGGTAAAGCAACTCTTTATGCAGGAATTTGACATGAAAGATCATGGTGTGTTGCATTACTTCTTGGGCATTGAGTTTATACATACAGAAATAGGTATATGGATGTCACCAAGGCAATATGCCTTGAATATGTTCCAAAAGTATGGTATGGTTGATTGTAAGTCAATTTTGATGCCATTAGATCAAAATTTGAAGTTGGATACTACATCAGGTGAAGCATTGGAATATGCTACTATGTACAAGAAAATTGTGGAAAGCTTGATATATCTCACAATTACAAGGCTTGATCTAAGCTACACTATTGGACTTGAAAGTCAATTTATGCAGGTTCCCAAGAAGCCACATTTGGATGCTTTGAGGTGCACTCTACATTATGTGAGTGCTACTTTGGATTATGCATTGTTTTATGAAGTTGGTGTAGATTTGCAGGTTCATGGATACATCAATGTAGATTGGGTTGGTAGCATTCCAAATAGAAGGTCTACTAATGGTTTTCTATTCTCACTTGGGAGTGCAACTATTATATGCAGCAATAAGAAGTAACCCACTCTTGCTTTGTTGAGTACAGAGGCTGAGTATAGAGATGTTGCAATGGCATCATGTGAGGCATCATGGCTAGAGATTCTACTTGTAGATTTAGGTATGGAAGTGCAAAAGCCTATCACCATCTATTGTGATAATCTTAGCAGCATACAGGAATCTTGTTTTCCATGCTAGAACAAAGCATATTGAGGTACATTATCACTTCATCAGAGAGAAGGTATTAGCAAGTGATATTGATCTTGTCTATGTGAGAACAAATGAGCAGGTTGCTGATATTTTCACTAAAGCACTTGGAGAAGAGAAGCTGAAGAAGTTTCGGAAGATGCTTGGATTAGAGGATATGATGTTGAGCTTGAGGGGGAGTGTTGAGATATCAAGTTCAACATGTGATGATCCAGGATGACATGTATCAGTTTTTCATTTCTCTAACATGTATAGTGGTCATGCCGGTATATGTCAGGGATACTTCATTGAGCTTACTAGATTCATCTACCGAGAATGATGGCACATTTGTTTCTTGCTAGCTCACTCATTCACGGACATTAGGATTTTCTCCATGTACTTTTCTTTATATATGGAACTTGTTGTATTGTTGTTTTTTAGGTCATTCTTGTACATTCCTTTTATGTAATACAAGAAGAAGAAGATCATTCTTCCTTGCCTCAATTTGTGTGTGTGCTTCTCTTTGATTGTGAGAGTGTGTGTGAGCTCTCTTCCTTATCTCCTTCCTTGTGACAATCATACACAACACACACATACTAAAGGAGAAACTGAAAAATAATAAATAAATATAGAAAATTGTATTTGAGAGATCCTTAATGAGAAAAAAATAGTAGTTATGTTTAATTGAGTGTTTGAATGTGCTATTTTTGCAAAGTAAGAAAAACAAGCACCTCACTTTGTGGAATCATGTCTATCTTCTATAATTTGAAGAGTGAGTGTAAATTTTATTAAAATCATACATGTACACATCCCTCTCAAAAGCTTGGAACTTAATCATTTTTTATCTTTTGTACATGTATTTGAAATAGAATAAAACGTTGGGTCAACAAAATTTGTCAAGTGTCATCTCTCTTCTGTAAGAAGTACTTTCAAACCCTTTAGCCATAGATGAGAACTCTCACCAATTAGTTAGTTTGAGTCAAATTGGGATCTTATGGGAGCTTTTGAAGAGACGCACAGGAACCCCATAAATCTCGATTAAGCAAGGCCATCAAGTATAGACTATTGGAACATTCTAGAATTCAAAAAATTTGATGCTTATAGAATAATAATCTACTTAGATGGAGTGAATCAGCAAGTGGTGAGGACTTAAGAACCTAACTACTTAAAAATTGATCAACACTTGATTTGCATCGACCACTATGAGGACAAGGAATTGTCTGGTATCTCACTTCCATTCTTGAGTATACAAATGAAAAAGGAGAGATGGGCATCTTGTCCCGCATGGGTGATGATGCACATGTGAAATTTTGCCCACACCACTAGAAGGAATGGTAGTAGCAGGCATGCACATACTCCATTTTGTAAACATAAGACCTTTGTGGAAGACCATCTACATGGAAAGGAGTATGCAAAATAGAACTCCACCTACCAAGCAAATGGTAGTCTACGTGTACCATAATCAGTGCGCTTCTACTCTAATGCTTGAAATATTGGGAACTCGTAGAATCTAAATAATCTTTTGGAGGACCAAACCCTTAGTCTTTAGGAAGAAACTTAGGACTTGAAAGATCTAATAGGTAAACCGCAAGACGTAGGCCTAAAGTAATGCTTGAAATATAGGCAACTCATATTGGGAACTCGTAGAATCTAAATAATCTTTTGGAGGACCAAACCCTTAGTCTTTAGGAAGAAACTTAGGACTTGAAAGATCTAATAGGTAAACCGCAAGACGTAGGCCTAAAGTAAGTAACAACCCTTTTGATGTTCCATTAGACCATATTGATGACAAATTCAATTATAGATTTCTAGAGGCAACTCCAAATAGATTTCAAATGAGAATGCCATCATAAGGGCAATATGCTCATGCAAAACTAGCATATGAGCAAGTTAATTCTGAATTAGTATACTCTATGATCAGAATGCATGACATAGGACTTTGTTGTTGAGCATCACAAGTGGAAACGTGCATGAAGAATTGTTATCATAGGTCTATTGATCCTTATGAGCATGTCTTCAAGGTCAAGAAATTTGTGAGAGTTTAAAAAGTTACCAATGTTTTTGCTCAATATGAGGCATTTGAATTAATCCTAACTCGAATTGCATTGTCATGGTTTCAACCATTGTGATATGTATCTTAAAAAACTTGGAAGCTCTTGTGGAAGACTTCATTGGAGAATTTTCTAAACTAGAAGTTAAGCATGATTCAAATTGTGTTATCTATAGCTTCAACCTAGAGAAAGTCCATCAAAGAAGAAGTTGATTTCTTTATTCGTAGAGGGATTGACTAATGCACAATTATGCTCATTAGGTACATCTAAAGGCTTGATACCTTAAATTAATGTATCAGAGAGTGCATAGCCTAGGGGATAACTTAGCAAGTTGAAGATTTTGCCATCCGGTATGAAGAATGAAGCATCCCCTTACTCTAGTTCAATAGAAAATTTGATTGAAGAAATTGCAAATATGGTAGTGAAGAAGCGTCAAATTGACCAGACAAAAAAGCAATGTAATATGCCATATGGCGAGAGACCACAATCACTTAGGAGATGTCAAAACCCTAATGGGAATCATCCCACTTAGATGTGCAATAGAATGTGAAGGTACACACAACAAAGTATAACAAACCACCTCAACGTTAGTACCAACAACACAAATATCAGTAGAGACTGCATTATCAACTTAGGTCTATATATCCTCCTAGGGATGCATATGGAAATCCTCCTAAAGATCACCAAAAATGTTATAGAGAACCTTACTATGGACAACCTAGGTATAATCAAGGTAACTAAGAGCATGTGAGACCAATTTTGGATCAACAACAACCTCCACCCTAAAGGTTATTCCAGTAAAGTATGCAGAGGAAAACATAGAAGGGAGATTGTCCCAATATAACTAGTTATGATAGAAAAAGCCCCTACATATAGTGACATGTACCTAGAAAATAGAGCCAATTATATCCTGAGGATACATCTGTTGAAGGTAAATGGTATCCAAAATAAGCATACTATTCGACACACACTAGTGGAAACCCTAATTGGAATGATAAGTCTAGTGCAAGAATTTATTATGTAGAGAAAGGAGCTCTTCGTAGACAATAATGCTTCTAAAGGTCCACACTACACATGCGGCAACAACCATTTCCTAAAGGACCTCAAAACCCTTAAAACACTCCTCACGCTCCATTGAAAATGGTTAAGATCATCAAAAGTGATAGTGATACTAAAGGGAAAGTGCCTCTTCAAGCATTAACACTCGCTTACGCTAAAGGGCAAGGTGAGGAGCATGAGTTCAAATAATCAAATAATGAATAAAATTCTTCACCCCTTGAATCCCTCAATATTGAGACGTCTAGGGAAAAGAAGAAGAAGAAAAGGAGCCTAACTTGGAAGTAATGTAAGGTGAAAAATGTTCAAAAATGGGATAAGAAGATAGGAATCCTAGAGATAGAACTTCAAGAGGCATGGATAGAGGTTTCTTAAGAAAAATCATCACTTTTGCAAAGATTAAAATAGATTTGGATCCACTCCATGAGGACTTAGAGATGATGTTTAAAGCCTATGAGGCTCGAGAAACAAATGGTCATAATGTAGAGACACGCCACCATTGTTACCCGAACCCCAATTAGAGAAAGAAAGGGTCAACATGTGCAAACAACTCATTGAGTTTTCAAAAACATTCTTGAAGAAGCTAGCCTTCTTATGGAGAAAGCACAAACATTTGTAGTTCAAAATATTTTCTTTACTTCAGTAATGAATCAAGAACTACACTTGCCTCATGTAAATTCTACCAAAAGATAAGAGTCCAAAAAATTCCCCATTGAGGCCAGGATCATGTTAGGCTCTATCACACCTCTAGCTCAAAACTATTTTGCTGATGAGTTAGAAAATGGAAATGATGACAAGGAGAGATTAGCTTAGTGATCCCTAAAGTAGAAGAGAAGCGGCCAAATTACCTATGGGATCAAGTGAACAAGGCCAAGACGTTATTGCTACAATTGGAAAAAGTTTATAAATCACACTATGGAAAACTTTCCTTACAACAAGAAACAAGTAAGGTAGCCCCCTCAATATCCATACTAGCCAAGGCTACACTCCTAGAGATCAACCAAGGGAAGCTCCAAGATATCCTCAATATCAAGAACCTTCACTTGTCGAGAGGACCTATGAACAATGTAATTATCCTCCCATTCAATCGTTTTTAGATAGCAATTGTGAAATCCCCATAATGTAGTACCAATAAAGTATGTATAATATGAAGAAAATGTTGAACGAGCAATAGTGCCTATGACTCCACCTACCAACATCGACTCGTCCAATCATGGCTATGATGGCCAATAATTTGAGTATTATTATTATGAGTGTTGGCAGAAGCTCTCCACACAGAAGAAGAGGAAGCATGTAAATAGTGAAGACAAGAGACTAAAGGGGGGTCCCCATCAAATTTTCCAACATCAAGATTGGCCTACAAATATGAACATCATCATGAGCAACAACATTGATTTTAATCACTACCCACTGTAACATAAAAAAACCCAATTTTTTAATGTAATGCTCCATTTTCTAAATACGAGGAGTCCTTGAGCTTGAGCAGCTTAGATGGAATTTACCTATCAAATTTCATATTTTTTGGGAGTCATTTGATACCCCAAAAGTATTTTAGGATATAATTTTTAACGAGGTCAACCATTAGATGTGAAACCTACCAAATCACCTCAAAAACTATAAATAGAGCTAGAGAGCTCATTTTTGGAGGTAGCTTGTTAGAGTTAGCTAGCGAGGGTGTAAGATTTATAAGAGAACTTTGAGTAATGATTAGAAGTATTTCTCCTTCCATTGTCTCTCATATTGCCTCTTCCATGTGTGTGTGTGTATTAGCATGCTTCCCATCATCACCTTTGCACACGTCACTCGTTCAAGTTCGTCATATCATCCTTACATCTCCATAGATTTACAATTAAGGAGGTGGAGCTCTACAATGCGATACTCATCCTTGTCTAGAGCAACATCGAATTCGGCATCGTTGTCGCGGACATGGTCAAGGACAAACATGTGATGGTAAGAGTGTTACAAGATAGATGTTGGAAGGTAAGTAGTTAGAGCTTTTTTGCAATAGTTTTCACTTGTTTTAGTGTTATTTCACTTCCCATACCCTACCTTCCATAGCCATGCATCCTCATAATTGTCAATCCTTGGAGAGGTGAGGACTAGTATGACGACTATGAGCAAGTGAAGGAACAAGTGCATGAGTGAGAAGCACACAAGCATGCACACACATATAGACACACGCGCACACAAGGCAAGAACAAAGAGTGGAACAATGGAGTTCTTTGTATTACTCAAAAAGTCTATTACAATAGCTCAAAACTCTAACAAGCTAACCTAAAAAATGATACTCTAGCTCTTTTTATAGTTTTTGACTAGGTTTTGGCCCTGTCTAGACCTAGTGTCTAGCCTAGTTAAAAATTAGGTTCCAAGGCTTATTTGAGGGCTCAAATGGAGTCTACTAATCCTCAAGCTTGGGGACTTCACCTCTTGCACAAAATGGAGTTGAAATTATCAAAAATGGTATTTACAAGGTTGATGTAGTGATTAAAATCACTATTGGTTGGAAGTAATTTATGAAAAAATGGTTAGGCCTTATTATCGGGTCGTGTTTGACTGCTCTCTTGTGCTTGTAGGCCAATACACTCTTAGTCTCTATCATCCCTTGACAAGCTTCTACGGCTTTCCTTGACATGCAAAAAGTGGTTAAACATATGGAAAATGAGGCTTGCTGTCCTCCATCACCTCTGACCAACTTGTTCCTCTTCGACCTAATGTTGTAATTTCCCTGTGTATAGTTCTTTTAATAGCATGCTACAAATGTTCAAGGAAGCCTTCAAGACTTGGAGAAAATTTATTATCTTGTTCAAGCCTCAGTCCAATGCTTTTTTCTTCCCCTTGATATTCCTTATATTCATACACTAGAGTTGCTACAGTAATTCTAATTGCCACACATGCACCCATTGGTAATAACTCACTAGATGTATGTATTATATGTTTTCCATGCTCCAATGGGTGTACTTGAAGCACTCTAAGTGTCTGGATCACTCTGGCAATCGTGTCTTTTCGTCTTGCACTTCTTCATGTCTTTGGCCTATATATTCCTTGTCCGTGCACAGTTAGTAGTTGTATATGGTTGTCTTATTGTTTTATCTTCTTGTGTTGCATCCCCAAGGCCTACTACATTTCTTTGGCCCATGTCTTTTTTTTCATGTCTAGTTCTAGCCTGATTTGTGCCCTTGCGGGGCTTTGGGCAGAGACTAGTATGCTTTATTGGTTTGTTTTCTTTTTGGATTTTCTTCTTCTCATTCTTTTGCTCATTTCTCCCTCCACAAGTCCCTCCTCTTGAACTCTATCATCCTCGACAGGCTTGTGCTGGAGACATGAGTAGGTTTGGTAGATTTGTTGCCCTATTTGATTTAGAGAATTAGCTTCTTGTATCATAAGCTCTTTCCACTATTGGGACTTAACTCCATCGTATGGTGCTTGTTGATGATTGGCAAAAAAACTAAGTTCATAAGCTATTAATCTAGC
>CM035436.1:81925243-81980243 GCA_020310875.1 Ceratopteris richardii
GTCTAGCAATCAGATGCCCAAGTTAACATCCGTTAAACGTTGTTACACTTGCGGTGGTGATCACATGGCAAATAGGGGGTACACTAATCACACAGCATAAGATTTCCCATACAACAAACAAGTGGTATGACAGAATTACCCACAAGCGCATACCCTCAACCAGGTAGATATCCAGGTCATTACAATGCTCAGCCTCATTACTACAGGCCCCCACAGAACTACCCTTATTAGACTCAACCGAGACCTCAACCATTTTTAGCTCAGCAGTCACCCCCACCAGCCAATGTAATCTCAGCCAAATATGCGGCTATAGAAGAGGACTTCAATAGAGCTTTAGTACCTTCTTCAACCCTTATCACTGAAAGTGACCCCAACTCAAACAGTTTCGATTCCACCCATGTAGATTGTCCACCTGCATATTACAATGAGTCATCAGAACACATGGAAACATACCACTATGATAGCCACCATTGGAACCTAGCCAGGAGCCAAACTACGCCAATGTAATGTATGCCAATGTTAACCCATGGCCCCAATTGAGATAGCCAAGAACACAGGGCCCTAAATGACCATGCTTTAGATGCCAACGAGATCATTTCATAAAGGAGCACCCACATCCTCCAATAGCAGGGCAATCACAGTATTACAACATTCAAGATTTTTATGCAGAATGTGGTAAACAGCATGTCATAAGAGATTGCCCTAAGAACCTCGTTAATGCCTCTAAAGTGACACCCATAAACGTCATACCCCATCGTGGTTGTGCCCAAGAAAAATGGGAACTTGCATGTGTGTATTAACCTTTAAAAAGTTAACGTCACCAGGATTAGAGATAGTTATCCTCTTCCTATCATGGCACATCTATTGGAACGAGTTGTGGGCAAGGAGTTCTAAAGCTTCTTGGATGGATTGTCAGGCTATAATCAGGTATCCATTGCCCCTAAAGATCAACATAAGACAGCCTTTGCCACATAATGGGGCATATTTGTGTTGGGGATCTAAGGGTCATGTGAACTTACCCCCATATTCATATATATACATCATATATAGAGTATTGCCTCAAGAGAGATCATTATGTGGGTTTCGAGGCTCCCACGCATGTCCGCGCGTCGTTCCTCTCTTCTCTCTCCCTCCATCTCCTCCTTCCTCCTCTTGTTCTGCACACCAAAGCCCTTCATTGGTATCAGAGCATGCTAAGGGCTGGTGTGCAAGAAGCTTCAATGGAAGCTTAGGTCACAAGAGGTGAAAGTGTAGGTCGGCATCTCTTGACAGCAGTTCAGTATTTCAGCTGTAACTTGAGCTAAGAAACTCGGATTGACGTGTTTTAAAGTTCTGTGTGTAGCTAACACAAAGAGCTACAACTTCACAGAAGGGCGAAGAACCTGGTTCGGACTTCTGAAGTGCCGAAAATTCGAAAAACGCAGAGTATTGTAGAAGGCGAATTTACATTGAGTAGGACAACAGGTCGGTTTTTTTGTCATAACTTGAGTTCTACAGCTCGAAATGCGATGATTCAACTTGCTGCTCGTAGCTTGGAAAGATAGCTACAACTTTGTAGAAGAACTCAGATCCAAATTCTGAGTTTTAAGTTGCCGAAATTGCAGAATACAGAGCAGTACTGTTGCAAGTGAAATTGAAATTGACAACAGGTGCTTGTTTTGAGCATATCTTGAGCTATACACCTCCGATTGAGGTGTTCTTTATCTCGTTACGTAGCCAAGAGTTAGATCTTGAAGTTTGCTGAAGACCAAAAGTTCAGATTCAGAGGTTATCACCTCTGAAACAGCAAAACACAGAGCAGTAGATTTTTGTCAAACGAACCCTAATTGCACTTGGAGGTTGAATTTGCTTTGGAACTTCTTCGAGAGAGAATTTATGGTGTGCAAGCTCTTATTTTCAGAGATTCAAAGCATTGTACATGTATGATCATTGTGATAGCTCCTCCATATGAGAGTAGAGCATGATCTTGTCACTTGTTTGGCATGTAAGATGACATTGTGGTATACTCTTTTTGAGGTTTATGTCATCATGAGTTCGATCATAGATGTATAGTGGCATTGTGGTCTATAGCTTGCTTATGCCACTTGGTTATGGATTTACTTTCCGATTGCACATCATTATATGAGAGATTGATTGGATCTTAGTTGGTACTTCTATCTTTGTTTTTCTTTGCAGGTACATGATCCAGATTGGAGCCTCAGTTACACATTCGTTTGTCACCATTATTAGCATTTGGTCATTGATTGATATGTATTTACCAGTGTGATTCTTGACATATGTGGATGGTGATCCCACATGGTTATTTTGGTTCTAGAGTCCAGTTTACAGAGGAGATGCTGCCGAAATTTCATCGACTTTTATGCTAGAAGAGAACTCTAGTGGATCTTGAAGCTTGTGTGATAGCTTTGGATCATTGTTTATCTCCATTCATTTGGACTTGGTCACACGTTATTTGTGATAGGTTGGACCAACTTACAGGATTCATTCTTGAGTGGGAGGTGCATCACCATTGTATTGGCGTGTATTGCCATTAGTTTTTTGGCACATGTAGTTGCCATTATCTTTGATTATATCAGTGACAGGTGGTGAGAGATTACTCATTATTCTTTTCTTATTGATTATCTTGTTTGATTGCTCAGTTTACAGGGTATACTCTGTCGAAATTTTCCCAGGATTCTTTCACATCTACTTGGTCACTTTGGAGACTTGGTTAGCAGACTTATGCTCATGGTTTTATGTGCATGCTAGATGCATGGTTATGTGACAGGTGGTTCACATGGTTTCTTATCCATTGAGACATATGTGATGTGAGTTATGCATATGGATATGCAGGTGTGATCCTATTGAGGATAGAGTATTGTTCGAGTCTCTTGTTACATTGCTAGTCTTGGATTGCCAGCATGGTGTCTTCTCGATTTGATGGCACTGACTTTTCGAGATGGAAAGCTCAGATGTGGCATACATTGGTTCGTGCAGGGTTACACATGTATGTGCATAGAGATGCACAGAGGCCTCGTGACATGCCCGACCACGTATGGATGGATATGGATGCATTGGCTAGCTCCACTATCCGATTACAGCTTGTGGATTCTATATATGAGTCTGTTATGTATGAGGAGACGAGTAGTGCATTATGGCAGAGACTACATGATATGTATGCGAGTCCATTGACTCATGTGAGACTAGATCATATCGACGACTTCGATGTTGGCATTGTGGTCATGAGGGCCATATTCGACGACATTGCTTCAGGCGGATGCGACGACGACATCAGAGATATGCATGTGATGCAGATGAGGTAGTGGTTTCAGGAGATTCTATGGCAGTTGATTATGTCAGTGATGGTGATATCACTTTCTCCTATGGTTCATCTTTGGATTCCTCTTATTCATTGGATGGCACACATATGGCTTGGTTGCTTGATGCATTAGCCAGTTTTCATGTTACTCCATATCGTGAGTGGTTTTATCGATTCTCAGGTGAGAGTCGTGGATGTGTGCAGTTGCCTAATGGTACGACATATGATATTGAGGGTGCAGGAGATATATGCCTTATGCTACCTAGTGGAGCATCACTTATGCTCAGACATGTATGCTATGTGCCTTCATTCCCTATGAGCTTGATTTCAGTTAGCCAGTTACAGGAGAGCAGATGTTATGCATTCCTTGGTGAGCATCATTTTCAGTTGCGGTTGGGACAGCTTATGCTTGTTAGAGGTGCCAGGGTTGGGCACAGGTATCCACTGCAGGTACTTAATGTGAGAGACAATCTCGTCTCAGTGGGAGTTCAGCCTTATGTGCGATGTGAGACTCGTCATGTCTCATTTTATCTACCTACAGATAGGTCTAGTGATATTCATGATGCACGTATATGGCAGGATTCAGATGCTCATATGGATGCACATGTGAATCATGCTTTGGATGCTCATGGTGCTTATACAGAGCATGATTGTTTTGATCTTGTGGATGCTCATTTGGAGCATATTTTGGATGATCAGTTGGATTCTTTAGAGCATGATGTGGATGCTCATGTAGAGCATTGTGATGATACTCAGTTAGAGTGTGATCATAAGTTTGACCTTGGTGTTGATGTTGTGCAGTTAGCTCATGTAGAGCATGATCATACACTTGGTGTGATAGAGCAGGATTGCTCTCATGGTACACAGTGTATGGTAGAGCATAGTAGCTCTCAGGATGCACAGCTAGATACATCTTTGGTTGAGAGGATGACTGATTTAGATGTTGATGAGTCAGCGATCATGCAGTCATTCTTGGATTCGCTCATGTCAGATGTTGACATAGATATATCAGGACATGTTGGTCTTGATGATGGTGCTTTGGATGCCTTGGATACAGGCATTGCTGACATGCTTAGGTTAGCCAGGATAGCACATGTTTCGTCAGCATTTGGGAGTCTGATGTACGAGTTGTTATGCTCGAGACCAGACATTGCAGTTGCTATTGGAGCATTTGCACTTGGAGTTGTCAGTCATTCGATGATTGACATAGGCATAGAGCGAGTGGGAGCTTTGCAGGAACTTCATCAGTTCTTGCATCAGTCAGATGTGAGCTCGACCCTTATCGATATGAGTCTAGAGCAGTTTGAGGTGCATGGATACACCTTGTTCGAGGTAGTTGGTGTAGGTTGATCTGGTATGGGTAGAGATCCGGACTCTTCCTGTAGATTATTGTATAGTCCTACATCATTCTTTGTATATGTTACCACTTATGGTCACATTGACCCTTAAGTGGGAGATTGTTGGGGATGTAAGGGTCATGTGAACTTACCCCCATATTCATATATATACATCATATATAGAGTATTGCCTCAAGAGAGATCATTATGTGGGTTTCGAGGCTCCCACGCATGTCCGCGCGTCGTTCCTCTCTTCTCTCTCCCTCCATCTCCTTTTCAATCGTTAATGTGTCACGTTTTTAAGGAATTCCTACGAAAAAACTTAGAAGTTTATGTGGATGGCTTATGTGCTGATTCTAACATGAGGCAGACCCACATCCCTAAATTAAGGCAAATATTTGACAAACGTTGAGAATATCCGTCTGCCTGAACCCAAAAAAGTGTGTTTTCATGGTCAGACAAGGCAAAATTTTAAGACACATTGTGTCAAAGAGCAAAATCTCTACGAATGAAGAGAAAGTGAGAGTTATTGTAGACCTATCTAAACCTAAAAATGTAAAGGAGGTATAGACTTTCATGGGACATTGTGGTTATTATCGACGATTTATACACATGTATGTGATCATAGAAAAGCCTTTGTACTCTCTTCTGACCAAGTTTGAAAATGGACAGATGAATGTGAGAAATCATTCAATGAACTCAAATCACGCTTTTGTTCAGCACCCATGTTAACCACACCAGATTGGAGTAAGCCATTCCATGTATATTGGTCGTCTATAGAAGCAGATGTCTATAGGCTATGTAAAGAATGCTCTATCTATTGTGAAAGACCACCTATGGAACATGCCACTTTGTATCATGTGTCTCTTACACCAGAATGGAGTGAACCAATGGTAACATTCTTGAGGACAAAAACATTCCCTCAAGGAATGACTTTTGCAAGACAACAAAGCCTAGAGCAGGAAGCTCAAGACTACACATTCATTGGCAACAACATGTACAAAAGAGGGAGAGATGGATACCTGAGACAGTGTGTTCATGAGAGTTATTATTTGAGCATATTAGAGACTCCACACCAAGGTGTTGCAGGAGGTCATTTTGGCCTCGACAGGATAATCAAAGCCATATCAGGATTATGGTGGCCCACTCTTCATATGGATGCAGATTGCTATGTTAAGAGATGTGATGTGTGCTAGAGAACTCAGTTTCCTACTCGTAGAGATGACATGCCACTGAAACCCATGATGGGAGGATGTGCATTTTCTAAGCAAGGTAGAGACTTTGTAGGACCCATTAACCCCCTACTAAAGGTGCTCATGCTGAATACATCATAGTAGCAATAAATTATCTCATCAAATGGGTAGAGGCTAAGGCTATCAAAAAGAATGATGCACACACGACTGCAAAATTCTTATTTGAAAATTTCTTTATGAGATATGGATTGCTTATAGAGTTGGTAAGCGATCGAGGAACCCACTTTCTAAACTAAGTCATTGCATATTTGTTACAGGATTTTATGGTGATTCCCAAGAAATCCTCACCATATCATCCTCAAGCCAACGGTCAAGCAGAAAGTACTAACAAGATCCTTTGTATTGTGTTGACGAAACTCATAAACAACAAATGTTCAGATTGGGACAAGCAGTTACACCATGTTGTTTGGGCAGATCGAGTGGCCTACAAGATCGTACTCAATGCAACTCCCTTTTAGATGGTTTCTCATCAAAATGCAATGCTCCCTTTGGATTTTTTAATACCCACCCTTAAGGTTGCACAAAAGCATCAGTGGACCGGCCACGAATTATCATCAAGAATAATCGACTTGGAACAAGTAGGAGAAACCATATTGAAAGTAGCAGCAGGCATATATGCAGCAAAGAAGTAACAAAAAGAAGGTGACTTAATCCTAGTGTATACATTGAAACAGCATGCACGTAAGTTAGAGAAACATGGTTATGGACCTATGATTATTAACAGACTATCAACAAGTGGAGCGGTACAATTAGCCACACTAGAAGGAGAGATAATGCTTGATTACATTAGTGGTTCTAGAGTCAAGATTTATGAGGAACCTCTTATAGAGGATATGCTTAGATGACTCATGTTGGCAAAGAAGTGCAAGGAGGAAGAAAAGAGAATACGAGAGGGAGCTCATGCAAAAGCTCTAGAACGCATTAAACACATGAAATTAAGAAGATAAGGACTAGGGGGAGAACATTATAACAATCTCAACGGCTCAAGGATAGATCCAGCACTAGCAAAGAAACACCGAGATATCCTATGGCTATGTGTCAAACAAAGTCAACTGCTCATCGTAGCATAGTCGATAGGAGACCATTCATTACAGTCATGCTAGAACAAGGCAACACCTGCCATGATCTTAGGGCTTTAATTGATTCATGTGTTGCGACTAGTGTGATTAAGTGGTCCCACTATAAGGACATACAATTAGAAGTGCAACACACGAGAAAATCTTGACTGTGAAACTCCTAGTGTGCCATGACGATGACCTGATAGAACCATTAATTCTTGGCCAAGATTGGTTATATAGTCACTCGATGGACCTAAATCTTAGACAAGGCTCCCTATAGCTAAGGACCTTAGACCAATAGCAAGTGATGCCGCTTGACTTCCCTAACAATACTTCGCCTAAGGAACACCCTAGACCACATGAAACGAATGTGAAGGAGGACTGGAAGATTTTTGGACAAATACCTCCAGTGCCCCAAACTCTACCAGAAATCTTTACACCTAGTCTACCCACCCTAATTCCCCCCATTCCACTTAACCCGTTCCTCACCCCTTCCTTTTCTTCTTTTCTCGTTCCTCCACGACCCATTTTTCCTGTTCCTCAACTTATGACCTTCTCACCTGTATCCCCTCCTAGTTTGACTACATGCCCTCAGTCTTCCCCTCTACACCAACTAACTTGCAAAACTCAACATGTAATATATTCCTCCACATTTGTAAATCTTGTGTTCACACTCACTCATGCACCCACAATAGGCCTTGCAACATACCACCACACAACTTCATGCCTAATTAAACTCATTGACCATCGAGAATGCTTCTCTTAATGCATGACATCAAGGACTCCGTGATACTTATCACTTGATGGAGTTGGAATTTAAGCAGAGGACTAAGGAAGCTGTGACCGAAATAGAGGAACAACTACAAACCCAAATTGTACGTAATGCAACACGAACCATGTTGCTCTAGCACAATGGTAAGTACCACGTTAAGAAGCTCCACCTCCTTAATGTCAATCCGCAGAAGAGATAGAAGTGATATGAACATTGTGAACATGAGATGTAGTGAGAGTGAAGGTGAGAAGCATAGAGATGCACACACACATACACACACATGTAAGAGACAAGCAAGACACAATGGAAGGTAGGAAAATAGACTCTCTTACTCAATATCTCAATTACAACCTCAAGCTCACACTAGCTCATACCACTCTACACTAGCTAACCTCAAAAATGACCTCTCTAGCTCTCTTTATAGTTTTTTAGACTAGTTTTGATCAGTTTCACATCTAGTGACTGGCATGAATAAAAAATAGGTTCTAGGTGCTATTTGAAGGTTTAAACGAGGTCTAAAAATCACCAAAATTGGTAGGCTCGTTCTATCTAAGCTCCTCAAGCTCGAGGACTCCTTGACTTGCAAAAAATGGAGCATATAATTACAAAAGTGGTTGTTCTATGTTACATATAATACAAGAGTGATGAAAATCACTGTTGAAGAGTTTTTGAAAAAGTAATATAAAACATATTTCTTTTGAAAAATTAATCCACTTGGCTCCCCACTACTTCGTTGTGATCCGCCTTCACATACTTCCGCGTCATCTGTGCCTCTGGCTACTGCCAACACCCCCTCCCTCTCGCTTCTGTCATCATTGATAGAACCTGGTTGTAGGGTATATCAGATATAGTTTTGTAGGAGGTCATGAGCGAGGGTGTGCTCTGAAATGCAAATGCCTCTTGCAAGATCTGCTTCAAGTTTTTCTCAATCTATGGGTTGAGGGTCATCTGGTGGCGGAAGTCTATTGTGCATGGAGTACACCAGTTGTTCACAGGCAAATAATTGGAGGAGGTGTGTGGGCCTATTGATGAACACCTCTGAATGGTACTCCCAAAAATCGGTAGTAAACATCTCTTCGAATGTCATTTTATATCATGCCGGTAAATATTTAATGCAACAGTGCCAGGCATAACACACTCGGAGCGATGGTGTCATGCTCGTATCATACGCTAAATCTTGATTATCATGCTCGAAGCCCGGGGTGTTAACATGTAATGCCTTGGAACCACGAAAGACCTTGAATACTATCTGCATCATGTCAAATATTTTGACCGTCATATGGGCAACTACATCGTCCATGCGGCGTAAGCAGGGGAGCCAATGGCGAATAGTTGCCATCATATATCCTATAGTGGGAAGTCTGGTGGGTGGAGTGAAATATGGATAATTTAGCCAGTCCTAGCACTACTTGTTGTTCTGTACTTTGATTGTGAAGGCCTTCCAGGAGCGGCGTCTTGGGGTCGGTCCCCAACATGGGTTATACTTTAAATGTAGGGGTGCCTTGACCCATGTGCTCATCATTTCTGGATATTGTTGTAATAAGTCCTGGTACCAAGTTGGTTGAAATATTTCTCCGCTCTGCACTTCCGGTGGCAAGTCATTAGGCTCAAACTGAGTTGCATGTGAGGGTTTCTTGCTTGTCTCCTTTTTATCGCCAATTGGTATTCTACCATTAGCATAAAATACGGCTTATATTGAAGCTCGTGGCCAGATATATACCCGTGAGGAGCCAAGTGAGCAAAATAAGGGGATTGTAGAATACGTTCCGCTATCATAGCCATGGCATGTAATTGAGCATCCACAGGTGCTGAGTGGCTCCAGCCAAGTTCTTCTATAGTCCTCATCCATGCGGGGGTGGGGAGTTCAAAGGTGGTTTGGCCTTCAGTCGTGACACATCCGCCTGGGATGGGTTGTGGTTTGTAGGCTTCTTCATATGTTTCCTCCATCGGGATTCACTGCATCTACCACCACGCCAACATCATCTTCACACACCACATCACTATTATTATCACCCATTGTAGACACTGCATTTAGTCAAATGTTCAATTCTATGAATCAAGTCAGGGATGAACTTGCCTCCCTCGAAAGCAACTACTAGGCCTTGCAATAGACCACCACACAACTTCATGCCTAATTAAACTCATTGACCATCAAGAATGCTTCTCTTAATGCACAACATCAGGGACTCCGTGATACTTATCACTTGATGGAGTTGGCATTTGAGCACAGGACTAAGGAAGTTGTGATCGAAATAGAGGAACAACTACAAACCCAAATTGTACGTAATGCAACATGAACCATGTTGCTCTAGCACAATGGTAAATACCACGTTAAGAAGTTCCACCTCCTTAATGTCAATCCGCGGAAGAGATAGAAGTGATATGAAGATTGTGAACACGAGATGTAGTGAGAGTGAAGGTGAGAAGCGTAGAGATGCACACACACATACACACACACATGTAAGAGACAAGCAAGACACAATGGAAGGTAGGAAAATAGACTCTCTTACTCAAGATCTCAATTACAACATCAAGCTCACACTAGCTCATACAAGTCTACACTAGCTAACCTCAAAAATGACCTCTCTAGCTCTCTTTATAGTTTTTAGACTAGTTTTGATCAGTTTCACATCTAGTGACCGGCATGGTTAAAAAATAGGTTGTAGGTGCTATTTGGAGGTCTAAACGAGGTCTAAATATAACCAAAATTGGTTGGCTCGTTCTACCTAAGCTCCTCAAGCTCGAGGACTCCTCAAATTGAAAACAATGGAGCATATAATTACAAAAGTGGTTGTTCTATGTTACATATGATACAAGAGTGATGAAAATCACTGTTGAGAGTTTTTGAAAAAGTAATATAAAACATATTTCTTTTGAAAAATTAATCCGCTTGGCTCCCGACTACTTCGTTGTGATCCGCCTTCACATACTTCCGCGTCATCTGTGCCTCTGGCTACTGCCAACACCCCCCTCCCTCTCGCTTTTGTCGTCCTTGACAGAACCTGGTTGTAGGGTATATCAGATATAGTTTTGTAGGAGGTCATGAGCGAGGGTGTGCTCTGAAATGCAAATGCCTCTTGCAAGATCTGCTTCAAGTTTTTCTCAATCTATGGGTTGAGGGTCATCTGGTGGCGGAAGTCTATAGTGCGTGGAGTACACCAGTTGTTCACAGGCAAATAATTGGAGGAGGTGTGTGGGCCTGCTAATGAACACCTCTGAATGGTACTCCCAAAAATCGATAGTAAACATCTCTTCGAATGTCATTTTATAGCATGCCGGTAAATATTTAATGCAACAGTGCCAGGCATAACACACGAGGAGCAATGGTTTCGTGCTCGTATCATACGCTAAATCTTGATTAACATGCTCGAAGCCCGGGGTGTTAACATGTGATGCCTTGACGCGACGAAAGACCTTGAATACTATCTACATCATGTCAAATATTTTGATCGTCATATGGGCAGCTACATCGACCATGCGGCGTAAGTAGGGGAGCCAATGGCAAATAGTTGCCATCATATATCCTACAGTGGGGAGTCCGGTGGGTGGAGTGAAATACGGATAATTTAGCCAGTCCTAGCACTACTTGTTGTTCTGTACTTTGATTGTGAAGGCCTTCCAGGAGCGGTGTCTTGGGGTTGGTCCCCAACATGGGTTATACTTAAAATGTAGGGGTGCCTTGACCCATGTGCTCTCATTTTTGGATATTGTTGTAATAAGTCTTGGCGCCAAGTTGGTTGAAATATTTCTCTGCTCTGCACTTCCGGTGGCAAGTCATCAGGCTCAAACTAAGTTGCATATGAGGGTTTCTTGCATGTCTCCTTTTTTATCGTCAATTGGTATTCTACCATTAGCATAAAATACGGCTTATATTGAAGCTCGTGGCCAGATATATACCCGTGAGGAGCCAAGTGAGCAAAATAAGGGGATTGTAAAATACGTTCCGCTATCATAGCCATGGCATGTAATTGAGCATCCACTCGTGCTGAGTGGCTCCAACCAAGTTCTTCTATAGTCCTCATCCATGCGGGGGTAGGGAGTTCAAAGGTGGTCTGGCCTTTAGTCATGACACATCCGCCTGGGATGGGTTGTGGTTCATAGGTTTCTTCATACGTTTCCTCCATCAAGATTGACACTGCATCTACCACCACACCAGCATCATCTTCACACACCACATCACTATTATTATCACCCATTGTAGACACCGCATTTAGTCAAATGTTCAATTCTATGAATCAAGTCAGGGATGAACTTGCCTCCCTCGAAAGCAACTACTAGGCCTTGCAATAGACCACCACACAACTTCATGCCTAATTAAACTCATTGACCATCGAGAATGCTTCTCTTAATGCACGACATCAAGGACTCCGTGATACTTATCACTTGATTGGAGTTGGCATTTGAGCAGAGGACTAAGGAAGCTGTGACCGAAATAGAGGAACAACTACAAACTC
Organism: Ceratopteris richardii; assembly: GCA_020310875.1. Taxonomy (NCBI): domain Eukaryota; kingdom Viridiplantae; phylum Streptophyta; class Polypodiopsida; order Polypodiales; family Pteridaceae; genus Ceratopteris; species Ceratopteris richardii. The sequence continues at coordinate 81,937,416 of CM035436.1, forward strand.
AAATTGTATGTAATGCAATACAGACCATGTTGCTCTAGCACAATGGTAAGTACCACATTAAGAAGCTCCACCTCCTTAATGTCAATCCGCGGAAGAGATAGAAGTGATATGAAGATTGTGAACACGATATGTAGTGAGAGTGAAGGTGAGAAGCATAGAGATGCACACACACATGTAAGAGACAAGCAAGACACAATGGAAGGTAGGAAAATAGACTCTCTTACTCAAGATCTCAATTACAACCTCAAGCTCACACTAGCTCATACAAGTCTACACTAGCTAACCTCAAAAATGACCTATCTAGCTCTCTTTATAGTTTTTAGACTGGTTTTGATCAGTTTCACATCTAGTGATCGGCATGGTTAAAAAATAGGTTCTAGGTGCTATTTGAAGGTATAAACGAGGTCTAAAAATAACCAAAATTGGTAGGCTCGTTCTATCTAAGCTCCTCAAGCTCGAGGACTCCTCGACTTGCAAAAAATGGAGCATATAATTACAAAAGTGGTTGTTCTATGTTACATATGATACAAGAGTGATGAAAATCACTGTTGAGAGTTTTTGAAAAAGTAATATAAAACATATTTCTTTTGAAAAATTAATCCGCTTGGCTCCCCACTACTTCGTTGTGATCCGCCTTCACATACTTCCGCGTCATCTGTGCCTCTAGCTACTACCAACACCCCCCTCCCTCTTGCTTCTGTCGTCGTTGACAGAACCTGGTTGTAGGGTCTATCAGATATAGTTTTGTAGGAGGTCATGAGCGAGGGTGTGCTCTGAAATGCGAATGCCTCTTGCAAGATCTGCTTCAAGTTTTTCTCAATCTATGGGTTGAGGGTCATCTGGTGGCGGAAGTCTATAGTGCGTGGAGTACACCAGTTGTTCACAGGCAAATAATTGGAGGAGGTGTGTGGGCCTGCTAATGAAAATGGTACTGCCAAAAATCGGTAGTAAACATCTCTTCAAATGTCATTTTATAGCATGCCGGTAAATATTTAATGCAAGAGTGCCAGGCATAACACACCCGGAGTGATGGTGTCATGCTCGTATCATACGCTAAATCTTGATTATCATGCTCGAAGCCCGGTGTGTTAAAATGTGATGCCTTGACGCGACGAAAGACCTTGAATACTATCTGCATCATGTCAAATATTTTGACCGTCATATGGGCAGCTACATCGTCCATGCAGCGTAAGCAGGGGAGCCAATGGCGAATAGTTGCCATCATATATCCTATAGTGGGAAGTCCGGTGGGTGGAGTGAAATACGGATAATTTAGCCAGACCTAGCACTACTTGTTGTTCTGTACTTTGATTGTGAAGGCCTTCCAGGAGCGGCGTCTTGGGGTCGGTCCCCAACATGGGTTATACTTTAAATGTAGGGGTGCCTTGACCCATGTGCTCATCATTTCTGGATATTGTTGTAATAAGTCCTGGCGCCAAGTTGGTTGAAATATTTCTCCGCTCTGCACTTCCGGTGGCAAGTCATCATGCTCAAACTGAGTTGCATGTGAGGGTTTCTTGCTTGTCTCCTTTTTTATCGCCAATTGGTATTCTACCATTAGCATAAAATACGGCTTATATTGAAGCTCGTGGCCAGATATATACCCGTGAGGAGCCAAGTGAGAAAAATAAGGGGATTGTAAAATACATTCCGCTATCATAGCCATGGCATGTAATTGAGCATCCACACGTGTTGAGCCGCTCGAGCCAAGTTCTTCTATAGTCTTCATCCATGCGGGGGTAGGGAGTTCAAAGGTGGTCTGGCCTTCAGTCGTGACACATCCGCCTGGGATGGGCTGTGGTTCGTAGGCTTCTTCACACGTTTCCTCCATCGGGATAGACACTGTCTCTTCCTCCGTTGGTACTTCTGGTGGGGAATCCATCCTAGAGGGTTCTTTGTATGCCACGATCTGTGATTGAAGATTCAGTACCTTGGCACGTAGAGCGTTGAGTTCTTGGATGATTTCAGGAGATGTGGTCGTAGGAGTTGGTGGTGTTTGCTGTACAGGTGCTCTCAACTGTAGCATTTTGTGGTCTTCCTTGAGCTTCTGATATGCCTCCTTCATACTGTCATAATCTTCAAGTAGTCTGACATGGTCTTCCAATAGTATCTTCATAGATTCAGAGGGAACGACTTTAAAACGGTTGGGACTCTGAGGTTCGTCTGGTTAATCTAAAGCAGCTTCAAGGCTCTCTCTATTCTGTTTCTGCAAGCGTTGATTCTCTTCTTTGGCTACTGCTAGATGGCGTCTTAGTAGTCCCATGTTTCGAGTGAGTGTCACATTTTGAATGGTTTGAGCCCTTAACAAATTGTCGATATCGGTAATTGCCTCTTTTGTCTTCTATTCACTTTCTAGTTCAAGTGTATAGTAGGCCTAGCATAGCTCTTGGTAGCGTGTGTTAAGGGAGGCATTCTCGATTGATAAGGAATTTAGTTGCGATTGTAAGTCTCCGGTTGTCTGTTGTAACATCTTGTAACTGGTGCCTAGAGATGCAAATTCATGTCTAACTTGTGTCATACATGCGAACATTTGACGGAATGTGGTGTCGATTGTGGGCGATAATATTAACGGTGGAGTGAGTAAAGATGTTGTGGGTGTTGATGCAAGGGGAAGGGGAAATGGGGATGGGAAAGTGGATGCACTGGTGACTGTAGAAAAATGTGATGTGCCGAAATGTGGTGGTGAAATGGATGAGGTGAGTGGTGGTGCAGTGGGTGGTGATATGTCCATGTCAATGGACGTTGTGTCGAGTGCAGTGATCATGAAGAGTGGAGTGATGGTGGGTGCTTGAGTGGGTGTGAATACAGGATTTACAAAGGTTGCCGAATAATTTACAGATGGGGTTTCTTGTATCGTTTGGTGGAGAGGGGAGAGAGGAAATACAGTGGGTCGGGGAGGTGAGACGAGGGAGAAGGTCAATGGAGGGGGAAATGGGAATAGGTGTCTTGGAGGGATGGGGAAGGAAGGGATGGATGGATGGAGAAATGGATTGGATGGAAGGGTGGAGGTCCTAGGAGGGAGGCTAGGTTGTGTGGGTCTAGAAAGGGTGAGAGGAATTGAGGCAACAAAGGCTTCTGCTATCGCACTATCGAAGGACGTGGATGGTCGAGGGGAGGTAGGGTGTACAAGAGAGACTGGAGGGGCGGGGGGTGAAAGAGGAGCAGTCGGTGTGGTGAGTACTTCGACAATGTTAGGGATGTTTATAGTAGAAGTGCGAAGCGAGGAGTCGATGACGATCATTTCTTCTGCCAAAGAATCTTCTTCTGCCTGTTGTGAAGACTGGGCATCCGTTGGTACACGAATATATTGACCGGGCTTTGATAGCAAGCATATTCATCGTGGGTTAAACTGTAGTACTCATTTCCTCTGCAAATAGCATAATGCATCATTAGTTCCTACTAACTTAACCAGTTCTCTGAAACCTTGAATGTAAGTTTCTTCGAAACCTCTTGTAGCGAGTTTGTGTTCTACAAGCGCTTGACTTTCTTCTTCGGAGAGTTTTCTGTGTGCCCAAACTGCTTGCATAGTGTGGTATAGTTTCTTGATTGCCAATGTGTAGGCAACAGCTTCAAATGTTTCGTCTTCGTAAGTACTTGTGTCACCCTGAGTGTCAGTGTGTTGTTCATGTTCATCAGTCTGCACATTCTCTTGAGAATCATGGCTACCTTGACTGGCTTCATCATCTCCTTCTTCATCGTCAGTTTCTGTCCTCTCTTCTTCAGAGCTGGAGATTACTTGCTCGTGTGGTTGATCAGGGGGTGTGGTAGGGTAACTTGAACATTCATACTCCAGAGAGAAAAATTGTCCTTTTGAAAATTGAAATTCGCTTGAAAAAACATCATGAATTTCAAAATCAAATGTGGTATTTGTTGGTTCCGCCTCCAAATTGGGTATAGGAAAAGTAAATGCTTTCGCACCAATGGAGGTGGGAATTTCCACTGCCGTAGTGGTGGGTTCCTGAACTATGGTTGCTTGAGAGGTAACAGCACTGGTAGTACCTTCTGTGATAACCGGTCTTGACAAGCGTATGCGTATGGGTTGTATCGGTGAAGGGGGTTCCGTAGGTGACTGTTCTGGAGATGGCTGAGGTGATGGGGACTCTGGAACTTACAAACATGGGATGGATCCATGCATGCGCTTGCTTGCCCGTCCCTTGCTAGCTTTCTTGGCTTTCTTGGCGGTTCCTTTGAATGCCTTCAATTCTTCACTTGTCATTGCACGTTCTATAAACAAGTCATATGCCAAACACATATAAACAATTTGAGTGAGAGTGCAACATCCATGGATGACTTTTTTCCTTTCCCATCTCTACTGAGCTAAGTACAACAGATCAATGATCCAACTTGCAAGATCTATTGTTTGGGACCCAATACATGCTAAATATAAGCCGAACCAAATATGCTGGTGAGGCATAGTGAAACGATCCTGAGACGGGAATGCAAAATGTTGCACACATATACGTAACGGCTTAGATAATTCAGGTGTAATGGCCAAAATGTCTTCCCATTTCACGACATCACAGCTTCATCGGCTCTAGAATAAGTCTTTTGCGCTCAATTGGCATATGAGTTCCATGGATCTTAATTGATGCTCGAATGAGGTCTTTCAAAAGATAGAACTTCTTGAATGGGGGGTTATTTACTAAAGATGGCAGATTGAATGTGCCCGACAAGTCCTTGTTCTCGGAGGCTGTAAGTGTGGTCACCAAGTAGTAGCATCTATAAAAATCTTTGGGTAATGGGTCACTGAAGTATTACGTGAAGCTTGCTCTAGCCCAAACGTGCTTTAAATCTTCTGTATTTTGGAGCGCTTCAAATTCTCTGGAGAAAAACTGATACTCACCCCACTTACTACTGTCAAAAGTCAATGTGGCATCAAAAATAAATCTGTGTCCACTAAAGGTCCTACTAAACCTTGAAACCAATGGGAATTATGGTGAACTTTTTCGGTGTATCCCCTAAAAGGGTCATCAATCGGCATTGTTCCTGGGAATCCTTGAAATTCAAGTGGTTGTGATGTAGGATGTGGTTCGGCCAGTAATTCGCCGAAATTGACCACCGGTACACTGGGGCCAACTTCAGACGGTCCTTCTGTCTGCATGATGATGGGTGCAAATATGGAGAAGATCTGCTACAAAAGATTAGCACATTACTATGGAATTAATTATGATCCCATTAAAGTGAGACCGCAATCCCTTTCCATAACTAATGTGTAACCCGTGTAGCCAAGTGTTCTGATATGGTTTATGCAATGATTTTTTGCAAAACTGATGCAGGTCTCTAAACACCTACATGCTTTAGATAGTGCATACATTGCTTGGTGAGATGTTATTACAAGTGATGTTGGGTTAGTGTAGATGAGTTTATACAAAGTTCAGTTGTGAGTGAATTATTACAAGGGAGTTGGTTATTTGGGATGGGATTAATGTTATACAATTGGTCATGAGAAGGCTTCTGGATAAATTTTGATATCCATTTCCTAAGGGTGGTTGATTGGGTGGTATGTTTCTCTTGAGGGACAAAAGATGATTTCGGATATTGTGGTGTCGATGGGCGAAGAGATTTCTGAGGGGTATATGTTACATGGCTTGAGTGTTGATCTATAATACACTGGTGTGTGTGTGTGTATATATATATGTGTGTGTGTGTGTATATGTGTGTGTGTGTCTGTATGTATATATGTGTGTGTATATGTGTATATATATATATGTGTGTGTGTATGTGTATGTGTGTGTGTATATGTGTGTGGATATGTGTGTATGTGTGTGTATGTGTGTATATGTGTGTATGTTTGTGTGTATATATATGTGTGTATATGTGTGTGTATATGTCTGTATGTGTGTGTATGTTTGTGTATATGTGTGTATGTATGTGTATGTGTATGTGTATATGTGTGTATGTATGTGTGTATATGTGTATATATGTGTTTGTAAGTGTGAGTATGCATGTGTGTGTATGTATGTGTATGCATGTGTGTGTATGCATGTGTATGTGTATGTGTGTATATTTGTATATATGTGTACATATGTGTGTTTATGCATATGTGTGCATCTGTGTGTATGCATGTGTGTGTATGCATATGTGTGTATGTATGTGTGTGTATGTGTGTGTATGTGCATGTGTACCTACCTCAGGACTTGCTTGCAATGGGTACACTCACGCTTTGTCTTCGTTCACTTGCTCGATCCCGGCCCAAATGTGCGGGGAAGAAGCTATTTTTTTTTTCAACTCTTACACCATCGCTTATGCGTCGTCCAAGCATTTGCTTGCATCGCTAGGTTTTGATGCTTTTAGTGATGCTAGAGCTAAGCATCACATAAGCAACACTCATTATCGCATATGCAATCATGCCAATTTATGTTTTGGGTTTTTTTCTTGAACATCTCTTATGCAATACTTTTTTTAAGCAGCGTTGCATAAGTGATGATACCCGCTTTTTTTTCAATAGGGGGCATCGCTATGCCCCCCTTATTCTTGTAGTGTATGGAAACAAACAATCCAGAGCTTTCATAGTGGTGCAAGAGGAAAATCCACCATGAACCCATCTATACTAGGTGGTGGGCTCACGTAAGCAGACTGTATGATTTTTAGCATATCATTTCTCAACTTGCATCCATTTGTATAAGTTGGAATAGACTGACCTTGTCGTGAATTCCCTTCAAGATTTCCTCAATATTTAACTTCTTAGTATTTTTTTGAGGGCGACTAGGTTGATCTTTCAATGAAGTCCTCACTATGTCGTAAGCTTCTTCAATGACCATTCCATCCTCCAAATCAGCCCTTTTTCCTTCTTCTTTTTCCTTGACTCCCAGTTGTTCTTCTGCATGAGTTGTCATCGCTTGCCTAGCTATAGTCATCATAGGCACCATGGATGATGAGACAACAAAATATTGTGGGGTCATATCTTCTTCTTTTTGAGACACTACAATCATATGGATTGGAGCGAGGCAGTTGTGAGGAAAATCCCTTGTATAATGATCCTTGGTGTCATGACAGTGCAGAGAGCATTTGCTTTGAATGTGATAGCACATTAAAGGTCTAGTATATCTAGGTGGCCTTTGACAATTCTCCTCTCTATTATGTATATTTGAAATACTAGCATAAAAGGTGTCAGGTACTTGATTGTTACCTCTCTGCTTGGCTCCCTTGAGATAATAACAGTCATGCGCCTCATGACCACTTCTTTTGCAAAATTGATAGCTTACTCTATTGGGGCAGTTTATGTGGTGACTTCTGTTGTTGCATGTGGTACACCATACTTGCCTTTGAATGTCTTGAGATGTTTGCAACTCCTCCACTTCTCGGTGAAGTTGGGCAACTAAATCTTTGTTCTAGTGTGAGGGTGGTGAGATAATATTTTCTTCATTTTGACTTTGTTGTATCTTTAACTCTTTTGCTTCATTGGGTTGAGATTCACAGTGTAGTTTGCTTGAGTCCCTCCTTCAAAGTGCATTCTAGCCTCCTCTATGCGAGATGGGGTTGCCACAAAGTCACTTAGTGTGGCATCGAGTCAAAGAGATTTCCTAATCTTTTGTTGGGATGACCTAGGAAGAGCCTTTTCTATCCACTTCTTGACCAAGAAATCACCTAGAGCATGCGGTATTTGGGAGACACGTGCTTTACTACAAATATGTAATTCATGAAAAGATTCACCTAAGATTTTTGAGTTGATCTAGGGATCACTCTGAAGAGTCGCTCGGAAGGGATGTTTGTGAGAATGAAGTCTTCAATGCTTCACAGGTGTTGAAGTGCTCATCTGCATACTGGATGTAGCACTTATCTACCAAACCTTCTAATGTCAAAGGAAATAGCACCAACATCGTGTCCTCTTGAGTTTGAAGTCCATGACCACGGCATAAGGAAATGAATCTCCTCACATGGCAATTTGCGTCTTCATAAGTTGATCCCTTAAAGGTAGGGAGTTTAATGTTCCACATTGAGAGTAGATTTGAAAGGTCCTCCATTGGCGTGTGTGCTTCCTCTAAAGTGTTCGAAGAGAAATCCAACATCCTTCTATGCTTGTCCTTTGAGAGCGGGACTGAAGCCAAATCAATAGACAATTTTAAGGGTAGAGGAGTGAGGTAGAGATGACTTCTTGAGTCTCCTTTGTACATGAAGAAGCTCTTTGTCTACTCGAGTGTGGGTCATGTACCCACTTGCAAGATGCAAAAATCAAGAAAAAAACAATGCAAAAACAATTTTTTATTGTATTAGGTACCTCACCTAGAAAATGCATGGGTTCCATTGGGTGTGGCAAATTGTAGAGGAGGTATTGGGTTATCAAACTATGGCAGAGTGCCAAACGATAGAAAATTCCACTACAAACACACACTTCTAGTACTTCTTCTACTCAAGGGGAGTTCTTCCTTAAAGAAGTATACCTTGTGACACCTTTGTGTGCAGGTACACTAATTGACAGTAAAGACATAGAGAAGGAAAAATGGAAGTTGCACATATAAGAGAAGATTCCAACTTCTTAACAGTTCCAATGGTTACAATGAGCCAAAAATATGCCAAATGAACATTACAATGGACTAGCATGCCAATCCAAATGCAAGAAGAAATCAACACAAGAAGTATTGTAACAATCAAATAATCTTTGCAAGAGAAATGCAACATACTGACTATTTAATTAATTTATAATGCTAACAACCAACTCCATAGGGAGGCAAAAACTCTATATAACCACCATAGAGTGGCCTCAACAACAGTGTGCAAGTAGCAACAGGATGCAAATAGTGGTCAAGAAATAGCCTCAACTAACAAGAGAACAACATTACAATGATCCAAGGCTTAGATGAAGATGAGAGGTAATGATAGCCAAAATGAGTGCCAAATCTGTGTTTATATAGACTCCAGGGGTGGCCTTGCTGAATCCCAACCTTAATCGTTGCACGCACCAAAGTGGTGGAGGAGTGGACTAATTATGGCTCTGGTGGCCAACTACAATTAGACCCCCAATCATAGCTTATGACACCGCAAGAGCTTGGTGGTGGTATTCCTTGCATTAATTCTCACTATAACACTTACTGACAAAAATATAACTCCATCTATCATTTGCCACCCAAAGTAGCCCATTGGCGGAGGCAATCTCAATGCTTATGTGGTAGTCGCCTCTTTTATCCCTTACATCATTTGGTAGACACCCATGTTTGTGCCGTATTTGGAAGATGCCCAATATTCCTTGCTTGATAGAAGAAGTAGACGTCCATGAAGTTGCTCTATCTTGATGAAGCAAAAAAAAGTAGTCGCCTTTTTTTTTTTGGTGAGCCAAGTATCAATTGGTAGACACCCAATTAAGGGGTGTTTCCATAAAAAGGGCATCGCCCCATTCATCTGAAGTCATCCTATGTGTGAAGAAGGGAAAAATTGAAGGTCACCTTGTGTGATGCCAAGAACAAAGGTGGTTAGCCCAATTGTGATAAGTCACCCAAATGATATGCCTAGATTTGGCATCGCCTTCTTGGTGAGGAGATAAAAAATGGCATCATCCAACTGTTGCTAAGCATAAAAATTGGCATCACCGAGAATGATATGGAGAGGATGGTAGTCGCCTCACACTTTGAGGTGGTTGGCCTTCATTGCCAAATAGGAGGTGGCTCGCCCAAGTAAGTGATGCCAAACATGCGAGTCGCCCAAATACGGAGTTGTCAATAAAAAGGGAGTTTCTCGATAACACTTAGGGAGTCACCCAATTTTTGCAATGTACTCAATAGGTGGTCACTTTGGTGAGCCAAAGAGAGTGATATGCTCATAAATTGGGAAGTTGGCTTCAAAGCGCTTTTGGCTCCCTTAAAATAAGGCAAGTGGGCTCAAGCCATGCATATGAATCGGTTGAATACTTTTGCCTTTGCAATGAATAAGGAGAATTCTTTTGGGCTTCATAATCAACTGAAATGATGTTTGGTTTTCATATGTGGAGTTGGTAGAGGAAACTAAGCTATTACAAGAAGTTGCCCCAAGTCATCATGCTTGATTGATGGGCGAGTAGATGCCCTATATGGGCCTTTGTCACCACAAGGGAAATTAAGCACCTTTGAGCAAAGGAAGGGCATGAAAAAGAGGCGCCTAAGATTTATGCCCAAACAAGGCAAGTGCTTGAAATATAAATGGCAAGTGTTCTTAGGCACTTAGATGGAAAAATGGTGTCTTCAAAGTGTGGAGTATTGCAATGATGATGTCCAAGTCTTCAATAAATTAGGCAATCACAATGGCTAGGGGTAATCGTGATGTCCTAAAACTCAAATTTGGAGAAGTTTCAATGCATATTCATGAATTTCCAACAGTCGTGATGCTTCCTTCTTAGGGAACATTTTTAGCAAGATGTTTCAGGAAACAAACAGGTTCAATATTATGTCCTCTAGAGGATGCGCCTCTTAACAAAAAAACACAAAAAAATACATATGATTTCCCCCTCAACAAGTGATGTCACGACCTTCGTACTCCTCGAAAAGTGAGTCATTATGTGCATGTGATAAGGAAGGCCTTAGCTTGTACTTCCTAATTCTAAATTTCAATGCCCAAACACCCTGTCAATAGGAAGATATTTGAGCTCCCAAAGTTTGCACACAATCTCTCTCTCTCTCTCACACACACACACATACTTTGCTCTTCAAACTCACACATACTTTGCTCTTCAAACTCACACATGTTCTTCAAGTATAACTATATAAATTTCCACATCAAGCTTTTACAAGCCATTTTGTGAGCATCAATATGCGGATCGATCCCAACAACAACACCAAAGGAAAGAAACATGTACACCCACTAGTGAATTGAGTAGCTCATTAGCATCAAGTGGTGTGTTTGAGATGCATCAAATGGTCAAACCAAAGTAGAACCAATTGATAACACATACACATGCTCTCGAGATGATTATGTACATGGTTATTGAGTTAAAATCAGGAAGGCATGCAAAAATCCATGAACTAAAACCCTTCTTCTTGCATATACACACATAGAGCTCAAACCATGGACGTAAAATCCTTCTTATTGCATAACCAGACAGCACAAAAATGACACTTGAGATCATCACAAGCGGAAGCAAATTCCACTTTGCTTACTTTGACAGCTTTACCCTCAAAAGATGTCTTTAACAACCCCTTGGGATACTATTTTTCATGCATACACACAAATAAAAGAGAGAAACAAAGAAGACCAAGACTTCACCAAATTTTCTTGCACTTGCATTCACAAAATGAGAGACTTCCTTCAAAGTGGGCTCTGTTTCTTACATATATACATGGGTACTTGGCCCTTTTTAGACCCAATTTATGTCCGATCTTTGAAATCCAAGGCTTGCGCTATGTGAAAATTTTTGAAAAAAATATCCTTGCACCCTATAGGTTCAACAACTCCTTGACCTACACAAAAAATGGGGTTAACATTCAAAAATTTGTATTTACAACTAGATTCAAACCTATGCAAGAATGTGACGGTTGAACATGTAAGAAGGCCATAGTCAAGGGTGCCTAGTGATTGTTTTCCATAGAAGCTCATAGTGATTGATTTTCCATAGAAGCTCATATATGAAAACAAAATTATATCCCATAACATTCTTGAAATATCTCGTTTGGTCACTTCGCTTTTTATCCACTTCCTTTGCCATCTTCATGTGTCAACAACATGAACCATATTGTTGGACTTTAGGGGAGAGGGAAAACACATAACCAACTTGAGGCGGAAGAAGTACGTTGGCAACACAACACACGATGAATCACTAAGTATGGAATGTACAAAGATTAATAATCAATCAAGGGTTATGTGTTTGTATATAAGCAAAAGCAAAAACAAAAAAAACACACACACACACACAAAGAGAAAAAAACGTGTCTCAATATTCTTAAGTGTGTTCATCGAATCACCATCAAAATATATTAATAAAGTTTGCACACTATAGGTTGATTGGTTGTGCTTTCACCTTTTGAGGCGAAGGTCACGGGTTCAATTCTCCTTTTGGGTTGCTGAACATGTATGAACCATAGGCCAACTTATTTCTCAATTGTAATGCCTTCAAGTTGCTCAAACCAGATGTCTTTGGGCTATCCTTCCTTAGTGTTGCTTCGATAATCTTCATCTTTGCTTTGCTGGATTTGTTGGATATTGGGAGTCTCATGGTTACTATGTCATTCACATATACAATTTTCCTTTCAATCTAATTTAAGCATGGGAGATTAGGCTTCGATCGAACTTCCTCTCCCTCTCTCTCTCTCTCTCTCTATATATATATATATATATATATATATATATATATATATATATATATATATATATATATATACACACACACTAACGATAGGGCTTCACACATGTTATTCTATTATGTTCTACAAAATGTAGAGAAAGTAAACTTACAAATATTATTTTGCATGTTTGCTAGAGAATTCACATGAATAGACTAAGGTCCATAAGTGTGATTAACTTGGATAGGACGATCTTAGAGAAAGCATCAATCCTTTGTCTTTTCTAATCATTGCAATGATATGAAAGAAATTAGGTAAGAGTGCTCAAATTTGAGAACATGATTTGGGTCTAGCTATCATTGTTGTTCCCCTGAAAATCATCCTTATCCCTCCTCTTGAACGAAACTATGCCCCAATCTTTTTCTCAACATTAGAGTAAAAGGAACCTTTAGGCTCAACCCACACAAGGTGGAGTCTCTTTCTATCTATAGATATGCTGCAATTCCAAACTGCTATGTGGATGGGGTTGCCAATATCCATTCACATAGAGTCCCACTACTTGGTCAACTCCACTTCATGAAACAAAATGCTCCCTAGTGTTCCAACCCTCCCCCTCCACCTCAAAGCTTTTCTTTGCTCCACCTCAAATTTTCAAGATATAATATACATACTATTCCTCCACCTTGTGTGAATTCATATCCAAAAGAACCCAAATGTTAACATTGTTATGCCTGAAAGAACCTCATTCTAGCCAAGCAAATCTTAGCCCCATTGTGAAACGACCCTCAATCATCCTTTTCAAGTTGATATGCAACAAGTCTAACTATCATCTCCTTTCACACATGAGAACACCTTTTATCCCTCTCAATGAAAGAAACTCCTATGGTATGCTCCTTCATCATCATCACCTTCATCTTCTTTTTCTTCATGTCCAACATGAAAGAGAAGATATTTGGACTTGTCTTTCTTCTATTTTCGTCTCATTGAAAGAAACTATTCTCTACTTTCTTTCTCAATGTTTCACAAGAAAGTATTAGCCATCATTTTCTCAATGTTGAGATGACAAAGGACTAAGTACCATATCCTTTTGCGTAGAAAACCACCTCTATCCCTCTCATTGAAAGAAACTCGTATGCTCTACTCCTTTTCCTCCATGCATGAGAAGGAATTTATCAATATCTTCTTCCTCGTGTCGGGATTAAAAGGTGAGATATATGAAAAGGTTAGAGACACAACATGGAGACAAAGAGGAGAGAGGGTCATGTTGAACCCCAAGTCTAACCAACAACACCTTCTTTTGTGTGTGTGTGTGCGTGTGTGTGTGTGTGTGTGAGAGAGAGAGAGAGAGAGAGAGAGAGAGAGAGAGAGAGAGAGAGAGAGAGAGAGAGAGAGAGAGAGTCATGTTGAACCCACGTCTAACCAACACCATGTGCCCTTCCTTCCAAGAGAATACTTTCCTCACCTCCGAAAGATACAAAGAAGGATAGTATAGTTGTCATGAAAGCCATGCATTCTTTCTATACAACAACATTCTTCAACCAACTCTCCCTCCTTCACATAAAGAAGCTTTTCATTCATAAAGAAAAACAAAAGAAGAGGTGCATAAGTATAGTTGTCATGAAAGCCATGCGTTCTTTCTATACAACAACATTCTTCAACCAACTCTCCCTCCTTCACATAAAGAAGCTTTTCATTCATAAAGAAAAACAAAAAAAGAGGTGCATATGGCATAACACTCAGTCTCGAGATAAGAATGATGTCCATGCTTTATGCAGGTATATATTTCCCTTTACCACATGGGCTTTAAACTTGGTTGCCATCTAGGATACTACTATATCCATATGAGCCATCAACTCACTTTCCTCGTAGAGATATTAAGCAAATGAGTTCCATTCACCACTTCCCTGATATACATAAGTCGAGGTGAGTACCATCGATGCGTGAAACTCTCTCACATACACAAATGCATGTTGATACTCTCTCACATTCACAAATGCATGTGAATACTCTCTCACATACACATTTATGAGAGAGTCACATACACATGTATGAGAAGGACATGCTAGGGCTTCAAGGAGGACATGCTAGCGCGTCAAAATGTGGGGTTCTCAACTTTGAATAGGGAAGACGATGTTTATCGGGAAGATAGTAAGTACGTTGTAACCCCTTCTCAAAAATTAATATTGAAAAGGGATCGTATCTCAATGGGTCATACAGATGATCGCGCGCAGACAAATACAAGAGATTTGCATTTCGAGAGGCATTCAATTTTTCTGAGCTATGCGAGGAATCAAATGCGATGTACGAGGGCGGGCCATCTTTGTCCATACCCACGCCCACTGCTGCGCTCAGGCGCTTTCGCAAAGTCACGTTACAGCATAGTTCGGTCATTGCCGCCTGCCTCCCGCTCTCTGTCTATGTGGTTACCATATTTCTCGCTTTGGTATCAGATGATAGCTCAAAATCCGTGGTCTTTCGGAGCCTTCGGATCTTTCCTTAACTGATCTTCAGAGCACGGCGTGTCTCTGTATTCTTTAGCGGCATAACCGGTATATTGTACGAAAAGAGAGCGCCTCCCTAGGAACCTCCGAAACCGCCCGGCATGGATTGAGCTGATACGCTTTCCTGACTCCGGAATGTGGCGAACACTAGGAAGTTTTTAAATGAAAGACACATCTTTTTTGGGCACAACACCATTGGCGATGTGGATTATCAGATGCATTGACTCGTTATATTCTATAGCAAGGAGATGAATCTTCCGACGGTGACGAATCATGGGTTTGATGTTTGTTTTTACTCTCACTCGCACTTATCGCACAAGCTGAACGTGAAAACATCTAGAAAACTCCCAATGGACAGAGACCCATAGGATTACCTGCGTTCCTATTTCCCGTTTTTTTTCCCTTGCGAAACGACGTTATCTTCCATAAATAAGAAAAACACAGGCATCTCATTCAGCATTGCAGAATGTATGAATCTAGAGATAATTTTCCATAGATTCATAAAATCGATGAGAAGCTCTTATACATCTGTAAGCTCCCAGTTTAACTGCGCTCGCAATCGACAATAACGAACTGAATTTAGAACGAGTTTAAGTGAAATCAGTATACGGAGCCAAATGCAATGCAACCGTGAAGGCAAGCAATGGTTTTGCAAGTCATTCGAAGGGAACTTATAGCGCGTCTAATGAGCAGTGGATATGCATCGACATCCGGAGATTGGAGAGTCTAGTCAGCGAAGTATCAGTCAGAGAAGTGCATGCTATGCCATCAGTGATAGTGCACGAAGTATCAATCCAAACGGCGCTCTGAACAAGCCTCACAAAGGCAATGATTTACGGTGGGAAGCTATTCAAACTGTCACTGCCAGAGATGGCTCTCTTGGATTTGACCACTTCAGATTGCTTAAGCGCTTAGGGTGCGGTGATATTGGCAGTGTGTATCTTGCCGAGTTAAAAGGTACAAACTGCTATTTTGCCATGAAAGTCATGGATAAAGCTTCTCTGGCAAGTCGGAAAAAGCTTTTAAGAGCAGAAACGGAGAAGGAAATTTTACAACTTCTTGATCATCCATTTTTACCTACTCTTTACACTCATTTTGAGACCGACAAATTTACATGTCTGGTGATGGAATATTGTTCTGGGGGAGATCTTCACACATTACGACAGAGGCAGCCAGGAAAACATTTTTCTGAACAGAGTGCAAGGTTATTTCAGTCCCTCTTGCATTCAGTTTTGCTATATTCCAGTGCCATTATCACTGCTCTTATTGAATTTTGCGTTTTGTATTCAGTTGCTCTCAGATATTATCATAGCATTCAGGATCCTTTGTTGATATTTGTAGCCAGATACTCGTGCACTGGATTGGGAGGAACACAAGGATTTCTAGGCCTATTTTGTTTTTTGTGCTGATATTTGTTCAGTCTTCTTGTAACCATCTCAATAAGATTCATTATTTATAAGAGAGTTTCTTAGTGAGAAAGTAATACAGGGGCAATGATTATCATCTTTGGTTTGAGCTTGATCAGGTTAAGGCATTCAAATATGGAGCTTGATGTAGAATTAGAGGAACATGATCCGCACATTTTTTTCCCCTCATGATTTGTGTTAATGTAATGCACTTCTATATTTAAGTTACAAGCAGAAAGTATGGTCCACGGTTGTGGGGTCTCATCTAAATATATCTATCTAGTCTACAGGCACGGAATGGTCTACAGTTGTAGGGTCTCAACCTTTCTTCATCTTAAATTTTTGCTTTCTTGATATTGGATTAAAGATCTACGTCTAGAAGGAAGTTATTGATTCAACATTTTTGTATTTTGGCTTTCTCATTTAGAAGGTCAGTAATCAAACCTCATCAATCTACGTTGAGTTCTCAAATATAAGCTCCCAGTATGCGTTCTTAATTTGAGATGAATAAAAGCAATTGCTTTATCATTTCGAACCCGAAAGTCACTTTTTCTTGGATTTAAGTAAAGGTTATAATTTGAGTAATCCAAAAACATACTTTATGCATTTTTGATTCTGATCTACTTAGTTAATGTAAACATTCCTCATCAAGTCCCTCTTTGCATGAGAGCTAGCAAGAATTCAGTGAAAGACAATAGAATATCTTGTTGCAGCTATGTACTTGTCTGGATTCATCTATGTATCTTCCATGCTTTTCCTGAGAGTGTGGGCTTGTAGGGGCCTCATGAAGATTGTTGGGCCATGTACATTTTGAATGGTGGAAAAAATCACCTCCATCTTTTTTGCTATCTATACTGGTGCCCCTTTAAAAAATGAAGGGTATTATGCGCTCAACAAGCGTTCA
Source organism: Ceratopteris richardii (assembly GCA_020310875.1). Lineage (NCBI taxonomy): Eukaryota > Viridiplantae > Streptophyta > Polypodiopsida > Polypodiales > Pteridaceae > Ceratopteris > Ceratopteris richardii. The sequence goes on from CM035436.1 coordinate 81,954,409, forward strand.
CAAAATCTGTCCAACAAGCTTTTCATCCTGCACATACCTTTATGTATGCAGGTGGGTGTATGTATGTATGTATGTATGTATGTATGTATGTGTATGCATGGATGCAGGTGTCTATGTGCGCATAAATAAATATGTGTGTATGTATGCAAGTATAAATATGTATGTATGTATGCATGTGTATATAAATACACACACGCACACATGCATATTTATGTATGTATGAGTGTCTGAGTGTATGCACGCATGCATATGTGCATATAAATAGATGTGTGTGTGTATAATTAGATGTGTGTATAAATAGCTTGGTGTGTATGTGTATGTATATGCATGCATGCATATGTGCATATAAATAGATGTGTATCTGTGTATAATTAGACGTGTGTATAAATAGCCTGGTGTGTATGTGTATAATTAGATGTGTGTACAAATAGCTTGGTGTGTATGCGTATAAATACATACGCATACACATACACATACATACATACAGACACACATCTGTGTCTCTATAAACGTGTGTATATACACACACATGTTGGGGTAAAGTCCTAAATGACCCCTTTATAGTGCATACATGTGTGTAGGCCTATTTATAAGGGCTATGTCACTTATTGTTTATTTTTTGGGCCAAGTTCAATGTGAACTTGGCCAACCCTAAAAGGGTTCTATATAACATAACTTAATAACACTTTGGGGCTCTCGTTCATTGTGAGCTCCTCCAAAAGCTGGTCGATTCTCTCTCTCTCTCTCTCTTCCATAGAGCTGCCCCTATCTCCTTGCTATCGCCTCCCCTTTTGAGGCGTGCACACACGTCCTCCACCCCTCCAACACCACATCCAAAGCACCACATCTAAACCCTTTCAACTGGCATCAGAGCAGAAATAGGGTTGTGAGCTCCTCCAAAAGCTGGTCGATTCTCTCTCTCTCTTCCATATAGCTGCGCCTATCTCTTTGCTATCGTCTCCCCTTTTGAGGGGCACACACACGTCCTCTACCCCTCCAACACCACATCCAAAGCACCACATCCAAACCCTTTCAACTGGTATTAGAGCAGAAATAGGGTTTCAGAGGTGCTTTAGGCCACTTATGAGAACACCACACCTGTTAATCAGGTACATCGGATGAGGAAATTAGATGGCATGCAGTTGGACGAGTCCAAGAACGTTGCAGAGCACTTGTCTCATTTTACAGGTACTCTATCACAATTGCAGGACTCAGGGATGCCTCCCTTTGATGATAAGTTGAAAGCTATGTTTTTGCTTATGACACTTCCTGATTCTTGGGAGACCTTGGTGGTCTCATTATCAAATAACCCCAATCTTCATTTTGATGGTGTGAGCGGTTCTATATTGAATGAAGAGATGAGGAGAAGAGCAAGTGGTGAAGGAGACACTTCTTCGAACATGGTCAGAGGCAGATAAGAGAAGAAGGGCTCTTATTCACAGAGGAGTAAGAGCAAAAGCAAAGAAAGGGGAAGCTCGAGCAAGAAGAAGGGTACAGGGTACTGATGTGACATGTTACGAGTGTGGTAGGAAAGGCTACAAGAAGCCTGACTTCCGATTCTATAAGGCAGAGCTTGGGAACAAGAAGAATGTTGGAGACAAAAGAAAGGACAAGAAGGAAGACAGGACGAATGGACAAGACAACGAGAAAGAGAAAGAGAAGGCCAATGTGCCTTCTAGTGTTATTGAGGAGCTTTCAGATATGGAAGATATCCTATGTGCTACTATATCAGCTGATGCTCATGCACATGATGTCTCTTGCAACGTTCATGTACAGGACATGTCGATCATTAAAAATGATCAAATTAATGCTTTATTGACTGCAAATGATGCATTATTCCAAACATGGATTGTTGATTCTGGTGTTTCGTTTCATGTGACTCCTATCAAGGAGTGTTTTTGTTACTTGTCATGCGGCAACCATGGCCATGTATACCTAGGGAATAATCATGCGTGTCCCATTGAAGGTATAGGTAGTGTGCATCTTTCAACAGATGGCAGAAACGAGCTTGTCCTGCATAATGTAAGATATGTACCAAGAATCAAGAAGAGTTTGCTCTCTGTTGGGCTAATGGATATGCATAGTTACAACGTTTTATTTGAAAGAGGCTCATGGAAGATGACCAAAGGGTCACGGTTGATTGTTAAAGGCACAAAAAGGGGAACTTTGTATTGCTTGCATTGAAAGGCCTTGTCTGGCAAATTCATTGCATTGGCTGAGATTAATTCTCATATGGAATTGTGGCACAAAAGACTTGGCCATATGAGCCAAAAGGGTCTATCCAAACTTTGTAACTTGAAGAAGCTTGATGTTAAAGGCACTAAGCCAGATTTTTGTAATGATTGTCAATATGGAAAGCAAGTGAAAGGTTCCTATTACTTTGGTGTGTCTCGTAAGTCTTGTATATTAGATCTTGTCCATTCTGATGTATGTAGCATGCCCACCAAATCTATGGGGGTGCTTTATATTTTATTTCTTTTGTTGATGATTTTTTCTAGGAAAATTTGGGTGCAGCTCTTCAAATCAAAAGATGGAGCGTTTGTTGCGTTTAAGAGATTTCATGCATTTGTGACTACCCAAATAGGTAGAAAGCTGAAAGGCTTACGTACGGACAATGGGGGTGAGTTCACAATTGCTGAATTCAAAAATTTTTGTGAAAATTTGGGCATAAAGAGGGAGCTTACTGTTCCATACAGCCCCTCTTCTAATGGTGTGGCTGAAAGGTATAATCGGACTCGTGAGAGGGTGAGATGCATGCTGTCCACAGCCAATCTTCCTCATGTTTTTCGGTGAGAGGCTCTTAAAACTGCAGTACATATATGCAATTGATCCCCTCACATGTCTTTGAAAGGTGACATCCCTGAAGAGGTTAGGTATGGCAAACCTGCTTCATATGATCACTTATGCGTCTTTGGCTGTGAAGCTTTTGTACACATGAGGCCTGAGTTGAGGAGTAAACTTGATGCCAAATCCATTAAGGGCCTCTTTATGGGATATGGTGAAGAAGGTGAAATGGGTTATAGAATATGGTTACCTCAGCTGAAAAGGGTCATGGCATATGCAGCCACCTATTCATGCTGAAAACAGGGCCGGAAATGATGTACAACAGCCCATTAACAATGAAGAAGTTGATGTACCTCTTGATGTAGATCCATTACCGGGTAATTTGAATCATTGGGTAAGAAGATCTACACGTCCTAGGAGGCCATTGAATAGATATGACCCCTCTATACATTATATGATGTTATCATATGAGGGTGAGCCTCTTACTTAAAAAGAGGCAAAGCTATGTGAGCACAAGAAGAAGTGGGAGTCAGCCATGAAGGAAGAGATAAGGGCCTTGCATGCAAATGATACTTGGGATCAGACATCATATTCGCCAGTCTGTCCCCGATGGCTTGACTGTAATGAGCCTCTACATGTGCAATCTGATGACTATGCAATCTCCATGTCCCATAGCCTCTATCATGGGGTCATCTCCTAGCACGAGAGGTCTTAGCCTCTTTAAGAGTTACCCCTCTCTGAGTGATTGTAGGTGGAGGAGCCGGCGCATGTCGTGGGGCAAAGAAGTCTGTGAGTTGAGTCTGTCCCTGCAAATCGAAGCTTCTGTGGTAGGCTGGAGTAGGACATCTTTGTGGCGTTGTATCTGCAGTAAGAATCACTCTAACTGATGCTGATTGCTAGCGGCCATGATCTTACGAAGGGTAGGCTGTCTTGTGAATAGAGCCTTGTATTTGCTCCTAATATCATCATGCATCGACATACAAAGTGCTCCTCATCCTCTGTCTCTACTCCACATATATGGCAAATCCTCTCCTCTTTGTGGGTGTCTCCTCCTCTGCTAGCCTAAATCTCTAGTTGGTGTGATGAGACCCTCGGTTGGCCAATCGTTACCCTCGAGCTGTGAGGCATGTATATGTCCATGTAGCATGGTCTTTGGATGAACACGTCACATCAAAAGTCCAAAAATTGGTCTCTATAGTGTGACAATTTGGATCCAAGGCTGAAAGTGAACCACATCTCAATTGCTAGAGATCTTCTCTAAGCGTAGTGTTCCTCTCACTACATGAGAGGCGAATGTGGGGAGAGTTAAGGTCATATTGGAAGGGTGGTAGTCTGTCCATATCCAATCCATGTCCATCAAACCATGCCCTAACCTGAGAATACCAAGCTCTCTCATACCCTGCCTCAGAGGCTTGTATCGTTGCCTCAAATGCTCTGTGTGTGAGTCTATCTGCAAGGAGCTCCCTCATCCCTGCGTGTGACATATAGTCTGGAATAGTGCCTCTACCACCATGGGAGGTGTGGTCATCTCCTCCCTGATGATGTCATGTGGTAGTGATTGTTTCCCATGGAATAGCCGTGAGATCATGCGTACTTGCAGCCTCTCAATCGCACTCCATTGGGCGATTGTGGGACTCGGACCCCAAACTGTCGTTGCATACATCGTAGCTGATGTGACTAGTGTGTCAAATAGCCATCCCTTCGTACGAGGCTCTTGAGACTTGGAAGAGTGCCTGATGACACCTCTCTAACATGGCCAAGGCTGCATATCCCCGTATGAGCCTATTAGTGGCTGCCTATCTCCTACTTAAGGGACCGTGTGGGCTTGTGAATGTCACCCCTAGGTAGACATATGAAGTGAACACCTCTATTTGTCCAATAGATGTCGTGAATCGTGCTTCATTCTGCACCATAGGAGACGTGTGGAAGATCATAAGCTTGGTCTTGCCAAGGTTTATAGTCAATCCGTTTTGTATACAAATCTCATCCAAGACACCCAAGTGGCGCTCTAGACCCTCGGTGGATTTTGAAATCAATACAATATCATCAGCATATAATAGAATGTGTACATGTGTACCTGCCATGTCTCCACCCTCACTGCCAACTTGTAGGATACAGTCCTCAATCTTATTGGTGTAGAGCCCAAATAGAGTGGGAGAAAGTGGGCTGCCTTGTTCAACACCAATTATGCTAGCAAAGGCTTCTGATACTCCCCTCGACATCGAATCCTCCCAATCACTCGCTTAAGTGTAGATGGCCCAAATCATCTCTGATGGTATCCCCAAACTCTGGAGACGCCGAAAAAGCTTCTCGCGTTGCATATTATCGAAGGCTTTGCGGAAATCCACATAGCAACAATATAATCTCTTCTTCCCTACCTTTGCCCCATCAATGAGGTAATGCAAAATGAGGATGTGATCAATGATGAAGAAAGCACGTCGGAAACCTGTCTAACCATGTGCCCGTAGCCCCTCTATGAACTAAGCTTTGCCTCGAGAACTTCCCTATAAAACTTGGCCATGTTATGACCAATCATTATAGTCATGTAGTTCCCTGGGTCTAGGGTGTTACCAGATTTGTGGATGGTACAATGGTGTTCCTCGTCCACTCCTCTAGGAAGCCATCACCTATAGCCCGATTGAAGACATGTGCAATCAACAGAGCTATAATGGAGGCAGTATATATGAGGTGCTCACTTTGCAGTCCTGTGTGATAGGTCAAACGCCCATGCTGTAGCCTCTTTGGATCATCTCTGCCCTCAAGAAAGAGGAACGAGTAGGACGTGGCCCAAGTGGTTGGGAATGGGAGGCTATCGAGGTATCTCGTTTAGTCTCTTAGCGTACTCATGCCAAATCTGCGGATCTCTAATAGGTGTGGTTGATCGTGGCTCTTGTAGAGTGTGCCATGCAGCAATGCAACCCGTGCTCATAAGTATGCGGTATAGCTCAAGCTACTATACCTCCTCGAAGACCCGTCTCTTTCGGCGTGTAAGGGTCTTCATATGTCTTCTAGGCTCCATCTCTGTGATCTCTCCCAGTGCTCTCTGAGTTCGTAGTCATCGATAGAGACTCTTGCACTCATCATCATACCAGCAATTATGTGGCATGGTCCCAGGGGGAGGTGTGTGACCAGAATGGGTGGAGTGCGGGAATGAATCGATGGAGGATATTTGAAGGATGGATGTTATGCAAAGTCACAAGGGGACGCGTCCCCGGGTCCTATGGATGCCGGGACGTCGGGATGCCCTCCCCAAGTGGTTTGTGTTGGAACAATGTCCACACTAGTCCAAAAGCCCTCACTAAGTATAGCATGTGTAGCTGTTCTTAATACACTTTGTACAAGCAAAAGAAGAAGGCGTCGTGGCTAGACCATTGTCCTCCCAAAGAATCCACCCAGGTTCAATACCCGTCGATAGCGTGCAGTAGCGTGAGTTTTTTGTTCATGCTTTTCTCATGTAAAAGCACACAAATAGCGGACGGCTTCGCATACGTTTTCCGATACCGATTAAGCAATCGTGTAGCTTTTTCGATATGTGCTTTATGGTAGTGCTTTTCAAGGGACACACAAAACTATGTAAGAAGCGCTTGGCTCATTGTTAATTTATCCTACACCTATTTCAACACAAGCTTTGGAAACTTTGGTCCCTCATTAGAGGTGGTGCTCTAGCACACATGGGGCAGCCATGGTGCACTCTAGGAGCATGTTGAGGAGCAGCTATGGAGTACTTCTTGGAGAAGAGTGTGCTCACACGCTTGCTTATGGAGAGGACATACCCATGAGCAGCTTGGTGGTGTGGATCAGCCATCTACATAATGTATTTGAAGATTGTCTTGTACATGAAGATTTCGGTGTACTTCAAAGACATTGGATGGAGGTTAACATAAGATTTACATCTTATGATTAGAATTCAGGTACATATTCTCTTTATGCACACAGGTACTACTTGGAGTTTATGGAGGCAGTGTCATCCATATGAGGAGTCCTATTCGGCATAGGTACAAGAGAATCAGTACATGTATGCTTTATGCATATTTGGATGAGGTGTTCGCGAAGGTATGTTCGTATGAGTTTGAGGATTTCTGACAGCAAACTTGTTAGCATTCTTTGCTACTTTTGTAAGTATGTGATCTTTTCACACACGTGTCTGACTTAAGGTCTTCCATAGCCTAAGTTGAGATGAGGATTTGCTGATTATCAGTTTTAGACTGATCTTTCCTCTTTTTGTCACTCATATTCACTCTTCTATAACCTATTAGGTCACACATCTCATATATATTCAGATTTCTGTCCATACATCTGAATATGTTTGTTACATTTGTACATTCACTCATCCATCTATTTTTGCTCACATAGAGTGGTTGAGAGTTTTGCTCCCACATTGTAATTTGGACATTTGTATATATGATAGTGTGAGTAAGCAAATGGCTTACGTAACACTTTACACATGTCTAATCTCTCTCTATCTTTGTCTCATCATTTGTATGATTAAGTGTGGTATGTTCATGTTTTGTCAATATTGGAAGATTACTGGATTCTATGTTGTAGATTCTGGACCTCTTGGACATGTGGTTTTAGTTATGAGCCTACTAAATTTCCAACATTTTGTATCAGAGCTTTAGGGTTTTGATATCAGAGCATTCCGGCTCTTAGATTCACAGGTTTCTAGACTTCGAGGTTTACAACATATGATTTAAGAGCATCTTCTAACTTTGACATTTGACATACACACTTAATCTAGATGAGTAGAGATTTGAGAATTAGACAATTCAGTCACATGTTTATTCATCAGTGTGGAGTATGAAGTTGATGATCTGTTAGCAACGAAATACTTTTGGAAGAGTATGCAAATGCTTTACAGAAGTATTATTTGAAGACCCAGACTTGATGAAGAGAAGGCTACTTCGAATTCAAGAAAAAACAATGGTTTGGAGAAGATGAAGGAATCAGATCAACTTAAATCACAGGTATCAGTTTCTACTATCAGATTATCATTTGTAGGTTATATCTTAGAAGAGAAGTTATAAAGGATTCAAGGAATGCTTTTATACACTTTCATTCTTTGAAAGTTGAAGCATTAGCTACATCAAAACAGGTATCTAGAGGATTTTCTAGAGAGTTACACTTTCATTCTTTGAAAGTTAAAGCATTAGCTACATCAAAACAGGTATATAGAGGATTTTCTAGAGAGTTTTGAGAAATCTCTTTCATTGCAAGAAAGCTCATCTAAGAAGACAAATATGGAGAAGCATATCAGTTTTGTTTTCAGCCAATCTTGTGTTGTAAGTTGGTTGGAAATTTTTGCTCACATTTTTTATCTAGAGATGTAACTCTAGAAAGGTAATTCAACATGTACAAGTGTAGTAGCCATGTGCAGAAAATGAAATGAAATAAACAAAAGCTATCTATCTAGGGCTGGTAAAAGGTTGGGGAGACGTGGCTCTGACTCAGCAGATAGTGGCCACCTAATACAAAGGGATCCATAATATGAGTGAGTAAGACACCCTAGCTACTCATGATGGGGGGAGGTGGGTGTAGTATGTGGTACATCGGTGGTGGTCTCAATGCCTCCTGAAGGAAGACAACCCAGGGGGTGGTGGTACGCCTATGCTCCATCATGTGGTCGTAGGCTGTCCTGATGCGTGAAATATCCTCCTTATATAGTCGCGATCAACGATATCCTACCATGCATGGTCGGCGTCGTGCTCTCTGTGCTTCTTCTTGGTGGAGCGTGAGCCCTATAGAGGGACCTCTCTGATGTAGCTCAGCTCGCTGAAAGAATTGGGTAATGGTCTGTTGGGTACTCACCCGTGGCTGATGTGTGGGTTGTAGTGACCGCTCTCGCCTCTCGTATGCTGCTGTGAGGAAACGCCCCAAGCGTCGCTTGCCTCCCATAGTCATGCATAACTGGAGTGACTCCTCTAGTTGGAACTGTGCTCGTAGGTCTAAGTATGCTCGGCATCTGATAACAAAATGCTCCTCACTCTCTACCTCTATCAGGCATATTGGGCACAGCCTCTCCTCACGGGGGACTCCCCTGGACCGACTCCTCTCAATCTCGAGCTGATGTGATGAGACCCAGAGCTGCTCAATGACGACTCGGAGGTGATGGGGAAGGTATGTCTGCATGTATCTAGGGATCTCGATGAAGCCCGCGTCCGATATATGTAGAAAATGCTCGCGGTAGTAGAGCATTTTCGGTGGCAATGTATCCCTAGGGCTCACTCATGTCCTCTGTATGTATGTATGCCATATCTCCTGACGAATGATCCTATTCCTCTCCTGATGAGAGAGCGAGTAGGTGGGTGCATGTGAGTCGTACTGTAGTGGTGGTAGCCTGCCTATGTCAAAGCCATGGTGGGCTAGCCAGTCTCGTGTCTGTGCATACCATGAGGAGGTATCGCCCGCTAATGCCATATCACGTGATGCCTGGAAAGCACGATAAGCAATGCGCTTTGTATCCATGCTTCGAAGTCTGTGTAATAGGCATACTGTACAGTGTAGAGAGAGAGAGAGAGAGAGAGAGAGAGAGAGAGAGAGAGAGAGAGAGAGAGAGAGAGAGAGAGAGAGAGAGAGAGAGAGAGAGAGAGAGAGAGAGAGAGAGAGAGAGAGAGAGAGAGAGAGAGAGAGAGAAAGAAAGAAAGAAAGTGTTTTTACGTCTATTAGGAGGCCGAACTCGACCTGTGAGACAAATCAATGTACATGGGTGTATCTTCTATCAATCAAAAAAGATAAAAGTACTGAAAAAAAGCTGGCAAGGCTGATATAGATCTCTGTAGTATGCATGTAGAGATACCCATGAAAGTGGGAGGGGGGGGGACGGTGAATGGAGTTCTATATCTATAGCCTATATGCAAAAGGGTAGTACAAGCATGATAATGCATCTGAACGACTAACTAGCTCCATCTTGTACTAGTGAGCGGGTGTAAGATGTGGTACATGGGTGGAGGTGGAGTCAAGGCCGCCCTGATGGTTGCAGCGGGGGGGAGGAGAGAGAGAGAGAGAGAGAGAGAGAGAGAGAGAGAGAGAGAGAGAGAGAGAGAGAGAGAGAGAGAGAGGAGAAAGAAAGAAAGAAAGTGATATTAACATCTTCCGAAGTCCAAAATTTGACCTATGAGACAAAACCATGTACAACTGTAGTAACCCTTGTGTAGAAATAAAATAAAGTGGAAAAGTACTTGCTACACAAACTATGTAGGCTGAAGACGGAAACATCCAAAGGATAGTGTACGAGGGTGACAAAGAGGTAGTGGGGATAATGAAAGTGGTGCATGGGGAGATGTGGCTCTGACTCTGTAGATAATGGCCACCTAATACATGGGGGCTCAATGACGGGAGTGAATATGTATATCCTAACTACAGGTGATGGGTGGAGGTGGATGGAGTATATGGTACATCGGCGGCAGTATTGAGTGCCTCTTGAAGGAAGACTAGGCAGGTGGTGGTGCGCCTATGCTCCAACTTGTGGTCATGGGCTATTCTGATGCAGAAGATATCCTTGGTATAGTCGTGGTCGTCTGTATCGAGCTCTATGTGGTCGACATCGTTCTCTGTGTGCCACTGCTTGCTCGAGCGTTAGCCCTATGCCTCTCGAAGGTGGGCTCTTGTGATGTAGCCCGTCCCGCTGAAAGAACAAAGTAATGGTCTGCTGCGTACTCATCCGTGTGTCTGATGTCTGGGCTGTAGCAATTGCTCTCGTCTCTCATACGCTGCTGTGAGGAATCGTCCCAACCTCCGTTGGTCTCCAATGGTCATGCACGATTGTAGTGACTCCTCTATATGGAACTGTGCTCGTAGATCTGAGTATGCTCGACATCTGGTAACAAAGTGCTCCTCACTCTCTGTCTCTGTATGACATACTAGGCACCACCTCTCCTCTCTAGGTACTACCTTGGTCCGACCCCTCTCGATCTCGAGCTGATGTGATGAACTCGAAGTTGCCCAATGACGACTCTGAGGTGGTGTGGTAAGTATGTCTGCATGTATCGTGGTGTCTCAATGAAGCCCTTGTCTGAGATTTGTAGAAAATGCTCACGCTAGTGGAGCATTTTCGGTGGCAATGGATCCCTGGGGCTAATCCATGTCCTCTGTATATATGTATGCCATATCTCCTTGCGAATGACCCTATTCCTCTCCTGGTGGGAGAGCGAATAGGTGGGGGCCTTTAAGTCGTACTGCAGTGGTGGTAGTCTGTCTATGTCTAATCCATGATGGGCCAACCAGTCTCGTGTCTTTGCTTACCATGAGGAGCTGTCCCTTGCTAGTGCCATGTCGCGTGACGCCTGGAAAGCTCGATAAGTGATGTGCTATGTCCATGCTCTGGATCTTGTGTAATAGACATACTGTCTCGAACAATGCCTCTACTAGCATCGGTGGTGCCGTGAGTTCTGCTTTGACAATATCATGTGGTATTGAAGGCGTGCTGCGATGAGTCGGGCAATCATGAGAATCTGTGGCCTCTCCAATGCTGTCCATCTTGATGTAGCTAATCCCGGCCCCCATATGGCTTCTCCATACGTGAGCGCTTGCGTAACCTGAGTGTCGAAGAGCCACCCCTTTGTGCGAGGCTCTTGAAAATGTGCCTGGTGGCACTGTCACTCCATCAAGGCTAGTGCTGCATATCCACGTGTGATGCGATCTCTGGATGCCTAAGACATAGAGAAACCCTAGAGGCGGCTGTGAATGTCACTCTGAGATAAACATATGATCCAACTACCTCAATTTGTCCGCCTGCTGCTGTGAAAGAACTATATCTCCTCACTTGTGCAAGACTTTATCATGGCTGAGTTTGCCCTTCACTTCCGGAAGTGATATAAACTCAATTCGTTGACTGTGTTAGAGATCTTGATTTAGAAAGACTATTTATTAAAGTCTGCACCTACTCTAGGGCACTGATGACGTGAGTAGGGATGTCATAGCTATTTGTCCAAGCTATGCATGATAAAGTTTAATTCTGATACTTCTTGTTTAGGACAGACATAGAAGTTGACGATGCACTTTTTGTTTCGTTTTGTTTTTGTTTAATTTGCTTATATATATATATATATATATATATATATATATATATATATATATATATATATATATATATATATATATATATATATATATATATATATATATATATATATATATATATATATATATATATAAGCATTATTTATTTATGGAATTATTATTTTTTATTTATTCTCTTTTAATTTAATTTCTTCTTTTATACATTTATATTTTTTATTTTAATTTGTTATTATTTTTTATTATTTTTTATTATTTAACTATTTATTTTTTTATTTTTTATTTTTTATTATTATTTTTATTTTTATTATTTATTATTATTATTATTTTTTGTGTGTGTGTGTGTTCGTGTTCATGTGAGTGTGTGTGCGTCTCTTTTTGTATTGGTTTTCTTTCTTGGTTGTGTTTTTCATGTTTTATATTGGTCTTAAGTCTCTTGCCTTTGTTTGTTATTTTTTCCAATGTGTATGTGTTTGTGTTCTCTATCCTGAGTTCGTAAGTTTGGATAACTCTGAACTTATGAAGGTATATATATATCTCCTCTCTTGTGTTGATGTATGAAAAATCATGACCTTGGTTTTACCAAGGTTCACATATAGCCCTCTATGTATGCAGAAGTCGTCTAAGCCGTGTAGGTGCTGCTGTAGACCTTCTGTAGATTCTGAAACTAGCACAATATCATTAGCATATAAAAGAATATGAACAGTAGTCCCTCGTACCTCAATGCCCTCCCCTCCCTGCTGTCATGTGAACTCCATTATCTCATCAATGTATAGACCAAAGAGGGTGGGTGAAAGAGGGCACCCTTGCAGCACCCCGATAGTGCTAGCAAGTGAGTCGGATAAGCCACCTGGACATCTGACTCTACCAGATACTCTCTCATATAAGGCGTAGATCCCCCATATCATCTCATTTGGAAATCCGATATCGAGTAGGCATCCGAAGAACCGTTCCCTTGGAACTGTGTCGAAGGCTTTGCGGAAGTCCACAAAGAAGCAGTATAATCTCCTCTTCCTCACTCTTGCCTGGTCGATCACGCATCTTAGAGTGAAGATGTGGTCAATGGTAGAGTAATCTTTTCTAAACCTTGCTATCTTGGGGCCCTGATACCCTTCCTCTCTGCGAGAGTGCTCAACTTTGGCTCTAGCACTGTCCCATATAATTAGGCCAATATGGGGCCAATCATGATCGTCCGATATGTAGCTGGATCCATACCATCTCCTGACTCATGAATGGGCACTATGGTGTGCTCAGTCCATGCGTCAGGGAACCCTTCAACCAATGCACGATTGAAGAGGTGGGCAATGAGCGGTGCCGGAGTTGTGCATCCGTATATGAGGTGCTTTGCCTGTAACCGGAACTGGTCATGGGCTCTGCCATGCTGCAGAGGTGAAATAGCACGGCTCACCATGGTGGGTGTGAAGAAGTAAGAGGTAGTGGGGCGTGAGGTCTGTGGCCTGGGAATGGGGGGCTTATCCGGGATCTTGTATAGGCTCTGTGCGTAGCTATGCCGTATGCTCGGGTCTCAAATGGGTGTCTGTTGTCTCCTCTCTCTTAGATGTCGCCATGCCACTGCACTATCCCGACTCATGAGCGAATGGTAGATGTCCCAGTACTGTCTCTCCTCCCACTACCGCCGCCGCTTGCGGCGAGTAAGGTTCTGCATGCGACACTGTGCCTCTCTGTGTGTAATATCTCCTTTATGCTCTAAAATTCGTGGATCTTTCCTGAGTTCTTGACACTCTGCATCATACCAACGGTTTTGGGGCATGGATCCTGTGCGTGGAGGATGTGTATATGTGCTATGTGGAAAGCTATGGATAGCTGTCATGAAGGATGGTGGTGATCTGTAACGTGAGTGTGTCCAAAGGTGAGAATGGATCGAGGGAGAGTAGGCTAGTGTATAAGTGGTGTGCGTACACGTGTGAGAGCTCGTGTGTGAAGTGTATCGTGGTTGGTGGCTCAATGGGTGAGGGAAGGTCTAATGGGATAGGAGATGAAAGTGTGAATGTGATAAATGTATGGTCAGCACCATGTGGGCGTCGTCCAATACTAAGTGGGGGGATAAGTTAAGCTCCAGAGATGGTACCCATAATGTAGTCGACCGTGCTTTCACCCCCTCCGTGAGGGAAGCAAGTAAGTCCACCCGAGCCTGGCCAACGGTTCATCCCATTATATATAGTGAGATGGTGTAGGCTGCCTAGCTCAAGCAGATGTCTTCCATACTCGGTGGTGTCCTCACCCATTTCTGTTGATACTCTACTGGTGCGCGTCTCATCCGGGTCTTTGCCCCTCATGAGATGTGGATGATCCATGTCGTATGCCTCGCACTAATGTGACTGGGTGTGTCCATTGAAGTCCTCCATAAGGAAGACTTCACCTAGGGTGCTATAGTGTAGTATCTCATCTGAAAGTGCTGTGCATGGTGAGTCTCTGTCTCGGATCTGTTCCCCAAGGTCCTATCCTGCGTATCGGGATCCGCCTGGGGGGAAGTAGCATATGGCAATGTAAATCAAGCTCCCTGGAGCTATCTCCATGTGGACCCACATGTATCGTGTGTTGGAGCAAAAAAAGAGTATTCAGCGGATGGAGAAGCTCAAATGGAGCACCTCTTGACTGAGCAGCAGGGCAGGTGAGTGTCCAGCAGCACACGCAGGTGTGTGTGAGAGAGAGAGAGAGAGAGAGAGAGAGAGAGAGAGAGAGAGAGAGAGAGAGAGAGAGAGAGAGAGAGAGAGAGAGAGAGAGAGAGAGAGAGAGAGAGAGAGAGAAGAGAGGCGCAGCTGTTTTGGTGGGTTCTCCATCTGCTGAATACTTTTTTTTTGCTCCAACAACTGGTATCACAGCTCCGTTGAGGCATTAGAGGAGCTGCGTCTCAGTTTTCAGCAGGGTTTTCTTCAGAATTTGCAAGATCTTTGCGTTTTATCGCGAAGAAGGTGCCCAAAACAGCGACATCAGCATTTCTGGAGTGTTCTACTTCAGTTTTTGCAGGTTTTTCTGAATTTTGTTGCGAAGAAAAGGGTTAAAAGTGCAGCACCACACCTTTGGAGCAGCATAAACTTCTTTTCACGTGATATTCTTCGATTTCATCGCGAAGAAACTGTTCTTCTTTGTCTTATTGCTCAAAACAGGCTATTTCCAGGTGTTTTACAGGTGTACACAAGTGTTCCACAGTCCAAAATAGCAATACACAGGTTTAACATTTCATGTATTGAAGTGTGGCATGAGAAATTTGCTTATGTACAGCAAATTATGGGATTTTCTCTGAATTTTTCAAAATTCTGAAGAGAAAATTTGGGGCTTTTGCTCCCTTTTGCTCCTAAAGGCTTCCTTATAGCCTTATGTATACACTTTGAGGTCAAGAAAAGTCAAATTTGCTGATTTGAAGCATAAATTGACTTGTTGGAATTTTCTGCAGGTAATTTCAGAAAATTACAGAGTTTAATCTTGTGGTCCAATTGGTTTGTTTTTGCTCCATTTTGCTCCCACAACAGTTTGAAGCCATTGTGCATCATTTTTTAGAAGTGATACTCTGATTTGGTGCATTTTTGCCCAAATTTCAGCATATTAACTTCTTCATCGTGCAATCATGGCGTCATCCTCCTCAGATGTGAAGAATCTATTTGAGATTCGACGTTTTGAGGGAACAGATTTCGATTTGTGGAAGGAGAGAATGCAAGGTATTCTCTTCTTGAAGGATTGTGATAGGGCATTGTAAGCTGAAAAACCAGAAGATATGTCACATGAAGTTTCGCTGATCTTGAACAAGAAAGCTTTTACGTATATCAAGATGGCCGTCTCTGATGAGATCTTGGTAGATCTCAAAGGGTTGACCTCTGCTTCAGAAATATGGGCAAAGCTGAAAGCAACTTATGAGAACACTACGCCTGTGAACCAAGTGCATTTGATGCGGAAGCTTGTTGGTATGCAACTTGATGAGTCCAAGAGTGCAGCTGAACACTTATCCCTCTTTACAGGTACTTTGTCACAATTGCAGTACTCAGGTATGGCTTCTTTTGATGACAAACTTAAAGCCATCTTCTTGCTTATGACACTTCCTAACTCTTGGGAGACACTCGTAGTCTCATTGTCCAATAACCCCAACCTCACCTTTGATGGTGTTAGGGGTTCTATACTTAATGAAGCGATCAGGAGAAATGCAGGTGGTGAAGGTGGCAGTTCAGCTAACATGGTTAGAGGCAGGACAGATAAGAGGAGTAATAATGCACAAAGGAACAAGAGTAAGAGTAGGGAAAGAGGTAATGGAAGCAAAGGTAAAAGCAATGATGTGACTTGCTATCAGTGTGGCAGGAAAGGCCACAAGAAACCTGATTGCCGCTATTACAAGGCACAGCTTGAAAGAAATAGGAATGATGGAGATAAAAAGAAGGGCAAGAAAGAAGACAAGACTGATGCACATGACATCCAAAAGGACAAAGAGAAGGCCAATGTGGCCTCTAATGTAGTCATAGAGGAGCTGTCAGATGAGGATATTTTGTGCACTACTTAATGAGCTGATGATACTTATGCATATGATTTCTCTCTGAATGTTCATACAGAGGACATGTCGATCACCAAAAGTGATCTTATCGATGCTTTGCTGACTGTTAATGATGCATTGGCCCAGACATGGATAGTTGACTCTGGTGCTTTTTTTCATGTGACTCCTATCAAGGAGTGCTTTTCTACTTTTACTGCAGGCAGCCATGGCTATGTATACCTTGGAAACAATCATGCTTGTTCCATTGAGGGTATAGGCACAGTGCATTTCTCTACAAATGGCACTAATGAGCTGGTTTTGCATGATGTACGTTATGTACCAGGGATCAAGAAAAGCTTACTCTCTGTGGGTCAAATGGATATGCATGGTTATAGCATTCTCTTTGAGAGAGGATCATGGAAAATGACAAAGGGATCAAGGCTGATTGTGAAAGGCATAAAGAAGGGAACTCTCTATTGCTTGCATGGGAAAGCCTTATCAGGCAAGTTCATTGCTTTGGCTGAAGTCCACTCCCATATGGAGTTGTGGCATAATAGACTTGGCCATATGAGGCAAAAGGGTCTCACTAGGCTTTGTAACTTAAAGAAGCTTGATGTTAAAGGCACAAAGCTTGATTTTTGTAATGAATGTCAATATGGAAAGCAAGTAAAACGTTCCTTTTATTCTGGTGTGTCTCGTAAGTCTTGTGTACTTGATTTTGTTCATTCTGATGTATGTAGCATGCCCACCAAATCTATGGGGGGTGCTTTGTATTTCATCTCTTTTGTTGATGATTTTTCTAGAAAAATTTGGGTTCAATTGCTTAAATCTAAGGATGAAGCATTTGCTGCGTTTAAGCGCTTTCATGCATTTGTGACCACCCAAACAGGTAGAAAGCTGAAATGCTTGCGTACCGACAATGGTGGTGAGTATACAAGTGCTGAATTTCAGAAATTTTGTGAAAATTTGGGCATTAAGAGGGAGCTTACTGTTCCATACAGCCCCTCTTCTAATGGTGTGGTTGAACGTTATAATAGGACACTTTGTGAGAGGGTGAGATGCATGCTGTCCACAGCTAATCTCCCTCATGGATTTTGGGGAGAGGCACTCAAAACTGAAGTACATATTTGCAATAGATCCCCTCACATGTCCTTGAAAGGTGACATCCCTGAAGAGGTTTGGTCTGGCAAACCTGCTTCATATGATCACTTACGTGTCTTTGGCTTCGAGGCTTTTGTGCACATAAGGCTGGAGCTGAGAAACAAACTTGATGCTAAGTCCATAAAAGGTCTCTTCATGGGATATGGTGAAGAAGGTGAAATGGGCTACAGAATTTGGATACCTCAGCTCAATAAAGTTGTACGCAGCCGGGATGTTGTTTTTAATGAGGCAAGGCTGCTTCAAAATAATTGTGCCTCAAAGGATGACCATAAAAGGGTCAGATTTCAGCATGATCAGCCACCTATTAGGCCTGATTTTGATCCTCAAGATGCACCACAAAGGACTGAAAATATTGATGATCCAGTGTTTTTTGAGCCAGATGATGCTGGACAGCAAAATGACTCTCCTGATGGGCTTATGCAGCCACCTATTTATGCTGAAAACAGGGCTGGAAATGATGTGCAGCAGCCCATTAACAATGGACATGTTGATATACCTCCTAATGTAGATCCATTGCCAGATAATGTGGATCATTGGGTAAGAAGATCTACACGTGCTAGGAGGCCAATGAACAGATATGATCCCTCTATACATTACATTATCTTATCAGATGAGGGGGAGCCTCTCACTTATAAAGAGGCAAAGCTATGTGAGCACAAGAAGAAGTGGGAGTTAGCCATGCAGGAAGAAATAAAGGCCTTGCATGCAAATGATACTTGGGATCTTGTTGAGTTGCCCAAAGGTAGGAAAGCTATTCCTAACAAGTGGGTATACAAAATCAAAACTGTTGATGGCAAACCCAAGTATAAGGCAAGGCTGGTTGCTAAGGGATATGCCCAAAAGGAGGGCATTGATTTCCAAGAGGTGTTCTCTCCGGTAGTTAAAATGACCACTCTACGTGTGCTATTTGCTACTACAGCTGCTTTGGATTTGGAGCTATTCCAAATGGATGTTAAAACAGCCTTTTTGCATGGTGACTTAGATGAAGAGCTGTACATGAAACAGCCAGAAGGATATGCCATTCCTGGAAAAGAGCATTTGGTATGCAAGCTGAAAAGGAGCTTATATGGGCTGAAACAAGCCCCTAGGCAATGGTATAAGAAGTTTGATGCATTTATGCTCAAACATGGGTTCAAAAGAAGCCATGCAGATCACTGTTTGTACACTATGAAGGATGAAGATGGAAGCCCAATCATTCTTGTACTGTATGTAGATGATATGCTGCTGGCTGGGAAGATAAAGGGCACACTAAATGCTCTTAAACAGCAGCTGAACTCTGAGTTCTCAATGAAAGACCTTGGGGAAGCTGAGCATATTCTTGGTATGCGAATAAAAAGGGATAGGCAGCAGCATACTTTGCATTTATCCCAAGAAAAGTACATTGATAAAGTACTGGACAGATTTAATGTGGCTGATTCTAAGCCTCTTGGAGTGCCATTGCAGCCACATGTTAAGCTTTCCAAAGATGACTGTCCCAAGGATGATGATGCAGCCAACTACATGAAGAGTGTTCCATATGCATCAGCCCGTGGTTCACTTATGTATGCTATGGTTGCCACTCGGCCAGACATTGCTCATGCAGTGGGAGTTGCTAGCAGGTTTATGGCTAATCCTGGCAAAGCTCATTGGGAGGCAGTCAAATCTATCTTGAGGTACTTGAAAGGGACCAAGAATAAATGTATTTGCTATGGCAAAGATCCATTGGAGCTGAAAGGCTTTTGTGACTCTTACATGGCTGGTGATGTGGATACTCGTAAATCCACAAGTGGATATATATTTACTCTTGCAGGAGGTGCTATTTCATGGTGTTCTAGGTTGCAAAAGATTGTTGCTCTGTCAACTACGGAGGCTGAATATATTTCAGCCACTGAGGCTTCCAAGGAAGCCATTTGGCTGGCACGTTTATGCTGTGAGTTTGGTTTGCCCAGCAAGGCACCTATGCTTGGATGTGACAGCCAAAGTGCTATATGTTTAGCAAAGAATGCCATGTTCCATGCACGTACAAAGCACATTGATGTGCGGTATCACTTCATTCGAGAAGTGCTTGAGGATTGCCTTATCACATTGGTTAAGGTCCATACGTCACAGAATCCTGCAGATGTTCTTACTAAGTGCTTGTCCAAAGCACAACATCAGCTATGTATACAGATGGTGGGAGTCACATAGCTTAAAGGCGTCATTTATGCCTTTAAGTGGGAGGTTGTTGGGGTAAAGGCCCTAAATGACCCCTCATAGTTGTACACTTATGTATAGGCCTTTAAAAGGCTGATTATAATCATTATAAGTCATTTTTATTCTTTTGGCCAAGTTCAGTGTGAACTTGGCCAGGTTCTATAAATAATAACCTAAACTAAAGTTAGGGTTCACTTCTCTTTTGGAGAACCCACCAAAAGGCTGGGCCTCCCTTCTTCTTTCGATCTCCCTCTCTCTCTCTCTCTCGCCTGCGTGTGCTGCTTGACACTCACCTTCCCTGCTGCTCAGTCAAGAGATGCTCCATTTGAGCTTCTCCATCTGCTGAATACTCGCTCTTGCTCCAACATCATGCCTCCTTGTCTCTTCCTATGATATGGATCCGGCTCTGTATCTCGTGTCTAGAAATGATGGCAACACCCTATTAGAGTTAGACGTCTATGGAAGCACGTGAACAACACAAGGAAGAAGAAGAAGCTTGGAGCACAACACACAATGCTGTATGTATTACCACTAGAATGTACAAAGATAAGTAGCCCATTAGGGCAATAGGCGTATATACAAGCCGGGAAAAAAACCTCCTAAAGAGGGAAAAAAGTGCCCCGACGGTCCTAGAGTGTTCACACACATCACTACCTAAATATATCAACAAATCCCCTCTCGGAGTGATGCAGTGAACAAGTAGCTTGCACTCATGTATAAAGAAGTGCCAAGCTATGTGGAAATCACTCCACAAAAGGAAGTACGCCCAAAGCTTTGCGGAAAGCTTCAAACTTCTCCCTAGGCAGAGCCTTTGTGAAAAGGTCTGCAATGTTCTCCTGCGTGGGCACATATGCCAAGCTGATCGCCCCAGGAGAGAACCTCTCCCTGACATAATGATAATGCATATCAATGTGCTTAGTGCGAGCATGGAACACAGGGTTCCTCTCAACTTCCAATGCGCTCTGACCATCAGTGAAGATGGTGGTGGCAGAAGACTGACCAACACCCATATCACCCATAAGGTGTCTGAGCCACACACACTCAACAGTCGCTGTGAAAGCTTCCCTATACTCAGTTTCACAACTGGAAGTGGCCAGAGTAGGCTGCTTCTTGCTCAACCAAGATATACATGAGCTAGCAAGCATGAATCAAAAGCCACTAGTGGACACACGAGTGTCATAGCAACAAGCCCAATCAGAGTCAGAAAAGCATGCAAATCTGGCGATAGTGATCCCCCCTTGGGATAAAATAAACCAAGTAGCTTGGTACCACTCAAGTAGCGAAAGATGAGCTTAACCGCCTGCCAATGCTTGACTCCTTGGTAATGCATAAACCTGCACGTCTATGAGACAACAAACTGAATGCCTGGCCGAGTAATGCATAAGTAAATCAAGCATCCAACAGCATGTTGATAGAGAACAACATCAAATGCATCTCCGGCATCATGAAGACTCGGTCGTAAACCTATTTCCATAGGAGTGGCAATAGGTTTATAGTCTTCAAGGCCAAAACGTTGCAATAATGTGTCAATATATTTCGTTTGACACAAAGCCATTCCACCACCAACGTGCATAAACTGAATGCCTAAATAGTGATGCAAATGCCTCGAATCAAACATCTCAAATGAGGCATGAAAATCAGCCTTAAAATCAGCAATATGCCTCTCAGTGAACAACATGTCATCAACATAAACCACAATGATGAGAAGTACATCATTAGCACGCTTAACATATAAGGTGCTCTCAGTTTGACTGTTCTCAAAACCATGTGCAATCAGATAGGCATGTATCTTCTCATACCAAGCACGTGGTGCTTGCTTTAAACCATATAATGCCTTCTTTAACCTGCACACCTAGTTTTCATGCCCTTTCTGCACAAAGCCACGGGGCTGAAGAATATACACTTCTTCATACAAGTCACCATTCAGAAATGCAGTTTTAATGTCCAAATGATGTACATTCCAACCATGATGGGTTGCAAGTGCAAAGATGCTCCGAACAGTAGTCATATGGCATGTAGGTGCAAAGGTTGCATCAAAATCAATGCCTCTTTCTTGTGCATAACCCTTTGCAACAAGCCTAGCCTTATACCTGTCAACTGTTTCCATCAGGCTTACGCTTTAGCTTGTAAACCCACTTAATGCCAATGGCCTTCTTACAAGGAGGGAAGTCACATAAAGACCAAGTACTGTTCTTCATTATAACATCATATTCAGATTGCATAGTAGCCATCCAATTTTCTGAATTTTGTGCTTTGTCAAATGAAACATGCTCATTCTCATCACAGAGACTAGATGCATCCATAGCATAGCAATGTGATGCAAAAGAGGCACTATGAGAGCCTGATCGAGTACGATATGACAGAGGTGTATCTAATTTGCTGTCACGCAAAGTCTACACCAGCCATTTTGGCAAAGTTTTTGCCTCCTCAATATCAGCTCTTTCATCAACAAGTGCATCATGTAAATATGCATCAGAAATGGGATGATCTGCAATCATCACATGAAACCTGCAAAGGCTGAGAAGTTTCCTCATTAGGACCAACACTATACTGTCCACTTGTAAAAAGAGGCACTAGACTATCCACCGAAGTATCATACATGTCTTTGGAGCTAACAAATGTCTCCTTAGTACATGAAAGCAATGGCTGAATAGCATCTTCCACAAAAACAACATCACGGCTAACCAGAATGAGTTTGGTCTGTGGATGATACAGACGATAGCCTTTACTTTCAGAACTATACCCAACAAAAATGCATTTTACTGCTTCATCATCCAATTTTCTGCGATGTTGTTCAAGCACTAATGCATATGCCAAATAACCAAAAACACGTAGATGAGCAATAGTTGGCTTTCGATCATGCCAAGCCTCATATGGAGTGATAGATTGCAGTGCTTTAGTGTGACACCTGTTAAGTACATATGCTGCACACATGACAGCCTCAAGCCAGAAACTATGTGGTAAAGCTTGACTCTTGACCATACACCTCGCCATCTTCATGAGTGACTTGTTCTTTCGTTCAACAACTCCATTCTGTTGAGGTGTATACGGCATTGTACACTGGTGTTTTATCCCACGTTAGCCAGACATGCATTAAAATCAGAAGACATATATTCCTCCCCCTCGATTAGAACGGAGGGTGCCCATTTTACATGCTGACAGATTTTCAGCCAAAACCATAAACTGTTTGAAGCATATGAACACTTCGGACTTTGCCTTCAATGGATATACCCATGCATGCCTGGAAAAATCATTGATGAAAGTCACGAAGTAAAGATAATTTCCAAAAGAAGGTGTTTACATAGGACCACATACATCACTATGTACAAGTTGCAATTTCTGAGTAGCCCGAACTGAACCATCTTTTGGAAAGGAGAAACGCTGCATTTTGCCCAAAATACAGCTTTCACAAACATGTTTTTCGGGTGCCTCAAGTTTGGGCAAAGAGGACACGATTTCAGATTTCTGCAGACATAGAAAACTAACAAAATTTAGATGACCAAAGCGTGCATGCCAAAGCTTTGCATCTGACATAGCCTGAGAATCATGTATTGCACATGCAGAATCATTTATAGATCTTTCATAGTCTATGAGCTTATACAGCCAATGACATAAAATGCGAGAAGCAATAATCACATCGCCATCTGACATACCATAAACTGTACATCTGTCATCAACAAATTTCACAACCAAGCTAATCTTGGCTAATGCAGAAACTGATAACAGATTTTTCTTGATCCCTTGCACAAACAAAGCATCTGACAAAATGAAAGAACTACCGTCGGCAGTAGTCAAAATGATCTTACCAACTTCCATAACAGGATAAGAGGATTTGTTGGTGAATGTAACAGTATTCCTTGTAGGGGCAAGCTCGAGTGAAGAGAAGAAACTCTGCTGCGAAGTAATATGTTTTGTCGCCCCTCTCTCAAAGTACCAAACATCTGAGTCTACTGCAGACATGCACTGCTAATGAGAAGATGGGTCAAAACTGCAAACAGTAGTAAACACCCATTCTTCTTCCTTCACAAGCAGACTCTGTTTTTGGTGTAGAGGCCTCTTCAGACTGCAACAACCCATTTCAGCCTCTTTCTTCTTTGCCTCTTTAGGAGCCAGTTTTGGACAGTTCTTTATGATATGATCACTTCCTTTGTAGTACTTGCAAAACAATTTGTGCTTTTCTGATTTCTTTTTATCTCTGTCTTCCCTCTTCTATTGTGCAGAATTAGCAGATTTCTGCTTACTACTTGAAGAGCTCCATTTTCCTTTGCCCTTCTGACTAGCCAGGAAAGCTTGATCTGCAACACGCATAATGGACCTTTTCTCAAAGTCACATGGGATGGGGACGGGTCCCGAGGACGATAGTGTCCCCGGGACGGGGACGGTGCCTCGGTTGTCCCGAGGATGCGTCCCCGGACGATACTAAAATAATGCAGTTTTTTTCAAAATAATCATATGAAAGTCATGTAGAATGAATTTGCTAACATATTAGATGATCAATAACAAGAAGAACATAGAAAAAAGATGTTCTTTTAAGTATAAACAATATATACACATGTACGAAGGACATTGAATCTTGATGGTTGAGACTTGAGTTGAACATTCAAATTTTAAAAGTATTGCAAAAGTGACAAGTGAGAAATCATATGTATTTCATCATGTCAAAAAAGATGGATACATCATCATCATCATATCAAAAAGATGTTACATCATAACAACAAAAAGATGTTACATCATATGGTATACCATCGATCGACAAAAAGACTAGTCAACAGCCACAAGTAACGAGTAACTACACATGGATAGCGAGGAACATAAATGTAGAGACAACAACATAAGTATAATGAGTCATAACTATGGAGAATCCAAGTGGGGAGTCTCATTTTCTGCAACACAATCAGTGGCTTCTACTTCATGTTCTTCATTTGCGACTTGGTCTGACTCGTGCTCTACCTCCCATTCTCTGAAAGGATCTCCTTCCATGCATTGAGTCCTCCGAAGCATCCTCAAATTGGCACTGATAAAGACAAGGTCACTAGCACACCGCACACCAAGTTTGTTCCTCTTTTTTGAGGATACATGTCCATACACACTCCATAGTTGCTCAAGACAACTCGTAGTGCAAGCCTGACTAAGTATCCGAATGGCCAATTGTTGAAGATTTGGACCATCAAAACCAAAATCTTCCCACCATAGGGCAGCACCAACACGTAACCTATCCTCCTGGGCATCTGCGCATGCATATGAAGCATCTTTCCCGGTCCTATATTTGGATAGTTGATCTCTGATAAGTCTTCTAGTTGCACTATCTGGCACAAGCCTCTCTAATATGATTCTCCATCCATTAGCTACCTTTGGATCTGAATATTATTTTTTATCTTGAAATTCTGGATCCAACATGTATGCCGCCGCATGAAGTGGGGAGTAGTATGCATTCCATTTGCTAACACAAATAGCTGAAATTTCTTCATACCTGTCATTATCCTTCACCAATGTTTTCAGTGATTCAATTGTGCGATCCATAGCTTCATACACTTTACCAACACACGGCTCCATGGAATCCATAATTTTTAGCTAAGTGCACAAGTGGATGCACAATATCCACAATGTGAGAAATGTTCTCCCACCATGTTGCATCATCAGCCACCCTTCTAAAGTGCTTTCCTGTCGAAGTAGAAGCCTCTTGCATCCTTGCAAACTCATCACTCAATAAGAGCCCTCTCAAGACACCACTACATTTTACTACGCGTTGTAACATGGTGAAGTTGTATGCAAATCTTGTGTCTGAATACTTGAGCAAAGCAAGACTAGACCTCTTGCTAAACTCATTCTTCACACGTGTGTGGTTGTTGATGAAACTAACCAATGAGTTTGCCTCATTAATTCCGGGCAAAATCCAATTCAAATTCCCAATATCTTTGAGAATATTATTCAAACAATGAGCCATGCAAAAGCAAACAATAATGTGAGGGTACAAATTTTCAATAATTGCACTTGCAGCTCTATTTGAAGGCTCTCCATCTGCTACAATGCAAACAACATTTGAAGGCCTCACAATCTCTATGGCACTTGCCCACTCTACCGCAAGTACATCAGCTGACTTCCCTGTCTCGGATGCATCATGTGATGAGATGAAGTACATCTCCCCACGAGAATAGGCTACCACTCCATGGATAGAGCGTCATTGAACATCACTCCATCCATCCACCAACAACCATGTCTTTGAAGATGG